>LBNU01032465.1:69904-84260 GCA_014162995.1 Artemisia annua
ATATATATATAAAGGATCAAATAAGAAGAATAATTAAAATGAGAAAGATAAGAAGTAATTCTAGCCACACATTTTAATTTGAGAAGGAAAATTTGAATGAAAATGCATTCATTTTTGTAGGTGGATCTAGAATGTGTGGTTATGATTACTTCTTATCATTTTTAATTTTATTATTATTCTTATTTGATCATAACACTCTCTATCTCTGTCTCTCTCTCTCTCTCTCTCTCTCTCTCTATATATATATATATATATATATATATATATATATATATATATATATATATATATATATAAAGTAATTGATATATGTTTAAATTGAAAGTCACAAAAGGTTAAGATGAAAGTCGTAAATTATGATAAGAAGATGTTAAAAAAGAAACATGTTAAAGTAAAGGCTAAACCTCTTGACCATATGAGTAAAAGCTACTAAACTTACCACTTGAATTGATACTATTTTGTGACTATTTTTTTAATATAAGTATTCATCTTTATTTAACTACGAAGTTATTAAAATATTACTTTTGTGTTACTATTCATAACACTCGCATACGATGGTTCATAAATGTATAAAAGTATAATTTATTTTTCACAAACATTTATTTCGAAGTGAAATATGAAAACAAAATCAAATGGGTTTATAATAGTTTAAGAAATACAACTTAAATCCACTGATGATGAATGCTATTGAATTTATTCAGTTGTGTTTTTATAAAAATGTGTTGAAATAGCTACAATCTAGTTTTAAAGATATATATATATATATATATATATATATATATATATATATATATATATATATATATATATATATATATATATATATATATATATATATATATATATACACACACACACACACACACATATATATATATATATATATATATATATATATATATATATATATATATATATATATATATATATATATATATATATATACACACACACACACACACACTCACAAAAACATACACAGACATTAATAACTGGATTGAGCACATAAAACACAAAATCCGGCTAAACTATTAATGCTAATAACAATATACTTTTATCTAATTATGGTTCTTTATTTTACATGATAGTTATAACAACAAACATTTTATCAAATTATAGTACTTTATTTTACATGACAGTTTCTCATTGATCATCCCAAGTTTTTGAAGAATTCATTATATCTAGCTGGAATTTCTTACACTGGTGTTGTTCTTCCCAAAATTACTCTAGAAATATATGAAGGTAATTCTGTTGATTTTTGAAGACAAAATTCCATTTGATTGTGATTTAAGAAGTTGTGACCTTTGGATCATTTTCACATTTACAGGCAATGAACGTGGAGATCAACCAGCATTAAACATTCAAGTAAATCATCAATTTTGTACTACTTTATAACTTATTTCTTAAAGATTTATAAACTGAATGTGTGAAATTTTAATCTTTTAATGAAAACTGGAGAGACTACTCATTTAGACTAAATGGCACGAAAACGTAACTTATTTGTTAAAATTTAGTTATGCACATTGAATGAGAAGTTTTTTTCAAGGACTAGGAATTTTTAAAAATTACTCACAATAGGAAAGTTTCTAAAATATAACTTTTTGATATTTATAATATCGATCAAACATAAATTTGAATTTCGAAATATTTTAAATTTTACTTCAGTTAATGAGAATGTAGAGTTATTGTTTGTGCTCTTAAACCGGAATGTAGGGTTACATTCTTTGCAGTCCTCTCACCCACAAATTCAATGATTTCAATTCAAGACTTGAATATGCTCATCGTCTAGCACTCATATCAGATGATATTTACAAGGTATTTCTCATATATTTATATAGCTAAGTTTAAATTATGATTCTTAAATAATTTTCCAATTTGTAGTCAGCGACAGAATATTGTAATGGAAATTATGTGAATGTTGATTCGGTCAACTCAGTCTGTGCGGCTAGTCTTCAGCGTTATGAAGAGGTTAGTTTGTGAACACTTGTACTTGTTGTAATTTCTTTTGATTAAGATTGTATTTTCTTCCTTTTGTAATACTATAATACTTTTCTTCTACAAAAAAGAGTATTAAAGCATAAAAACTTGCTTTCCATGGTATAATGATATCTAACTTTTAACTTGCAGTGCACAAGTCATATAAATTTGAATAACATTTTGGAAGAATTTTGCGATGGAAATGATCCGATGCAAGTTTGTGGTGTAATTTTTCTCCCTTTCTCTCTGTCATTCTTTATATATATCCTCTCTTTGTATCCGACTTTGGAATGTGACAAGTAAGCGTTCTTTAGTTAGTTAATTGGAACCATAAAGATAACAACTACGAAGACAATGGACATCAATGTTTACTTTTAGGTATATCTAGCTATTGTTAGAATGATCAAACTACCTTTTCTTTTAGCTAAAACCCACAACAATCAAGAACACTAATAACCCATACATAAACTAATATATAACCCATACATAAACACTCGGATATTCTACTTTGGGTAAAAGGTCAAAATACCCGGTAATTATATTACTCCAAAAAACGTTTAAGTGCATAGGATATGGGTGAATCTCATAGCTCAGCCCGTTACATAGGTGGAAGAGCTTACGTAACAAGATACTTCCTATTCTCTAAACAATAAAATAAACAACGACTCAAAAGATAACATTAGACTCCTATGAAAACAAAATTATTTCCTACCAAGGCCTTGGAGCTTGATACCATACATGTCATTAAAAGCATCCAAATTCCTTGGAAGATCGTAGACCTGCTTCACATAGTCATCATAATTATCTTCACGATCGTGACCACCACCAAATAGGTTAACTGACTCATCAAAAGTGTTCACAACCTCCTCTTCATCACTATCGGAATCAACAATTTCTCCCACCTTAGATAATGGGTTAACCCTCTTAGTAGAAGAAGTAGACGGAGAGAAAGATGAACTAGACTTACTAGCCGCGACCTGCACCTTCTCTTTCACAACACTCCCAAGCGGTTCTTGTGATACATTACCGGTCTTATGAGACCCATCCACCTTGGCTCCCTTTTTATTACTCGGATATTCTACTTTTTTAATAGGATGACCATTATTATCCACAAACCATCAATAATAACCTTTTCAAGCTCCATAATTTTCTCAACAATATGAGTAAGACGAACCTCATTAGCTTCCATTGTACTGCCAGAATCCATATTATCCCCATCCTGAGCCACGACATCAGTAGGAATGCCACATTCATCTGTATCGATCATATTAAGAGCATCAAAAGGATTCGATGTAGCAATCTTGGTCCCGCTCGTACTAGTCACTTAAGTGGCATTCTTCTTTGTACCATCCCCCTTCTTGGGCTCGGGAGGAGGAACTTTAGGTTGATACCGAAACTTAGGGCCCACAGTAGGTTTAGTAAATCCTCCTTTGCCGGGTGCACTTTGGCTACAATTCTTACCCTTAGTTTTGTTATTAACCGTTTGAAAACCATCATTAACACGCTGTGTGGGTTGAGTAGGAGGTGGAACCCTAACCTAATCCTAACCTAAACATCATCATTATAATTTCAAAAAACCCAACATCAAAGACCTAGTTTCGAAATCATCATCGTTAATTTCAAAAATCCCAGTTTCAAAACCCTAATTTCGAAATCACCTAATCAATTTGAAATCCTCAATTATGATATTATCATCTTCTATTTGGATTAGGTTTCATGTCCAGATTAGTGTAGTTTTTGATGTTTCATAACATAGGTTTGGTGGTAGAAATTAATCAGTGCGTTGTCTGTGTTGGTGGCGTTGAAGATGTAAAGATAAATAAATAAAAGATTTTAGTTTTATAAAATGAGGGTTTTGATCAAGCTTAAACTAAAAGGGTTAGTTGATTTTAGAAATGGGGGTTTTATGTGTGGCTTTTTTTTACGTGTTCTTCAAATTTAACTTATGTATGTGTTGTAAAACCCGAAAAATAATTTATGCTTGAATCGCTCATTCAAATAAATATTTGAAAGGAAGAAGACGAGGGCATATTAGACATTTCAACTCGGCCAGGGATGATAACGAACCTAAAGTTTCTTCACAAGGAGGCTGCCTGCAATTTCCAAACTATAAAGACTAAACATGCATTTTGGCCAAACCACCAAGATGATTTTTTCAATTTTCTCCTTCCTCTAGTGTAAGGAAATTATGTATGAAAAATTGGTTCGCAAACTTTTAAGTATAACAAAAATTTTTAAAAACTTTTACAAATACGGTCTTATACTAGTACCCATTTATTAATTTCTACCCAAAACAGAAGGCACTACGAATGTGTCCAGTTTGGTGCGCTAGTTATCATTAGTGAACACCATATTTATTTTTCACCGTATACTAACCAATTAGCATCCTACACGTGTGCAAAAGAAAAAAAAATGTGGTAAATGTGGTGCGCTATGTTGGTGCGTGCGCACCAAATTGTAAGGCATATTATATATATACTAAAAATCATTTGCTTAGCAACAGTGATGTACTGTTCTTAAGGAATTTATGAAAATGGTCCCTCAGGTTAGCTATAAATCGCACCGTTAGTCTTCCGTTACCGATCTTTTGCAAATTTAGTCCTTAATAACAAAAATAATTTTTTTTTACGATCGTTTTATTCCGAGTTTAAATTAAACTGTTCCGCTTAGCAACAGTGATGTACTGTTCCTAAGGAATTTATGAAAATGGTCCCTCAGGTTAGCTTTAGGTCGCACCGTTAGCCCCCCGTTACCGATCTTTTGCAAATTTAGTCCTTAATAACGAAAATATTTTTTTTACGATCGTTTTAGAGTTTAACTTAAACTGTTCCTAAGGAATTTATGAAAATGGTGCCTCAGGTTAGTTGTAAATTGCACCGTTAGTCCCCCGTTACCGATCTTTTGCAAATTTAGTCCTTAATAACAAAAATAATTTTTTTTTTACGATCGTTTTATTCCGAGTTTAAATTAAACACAACATTAACGCAGCAACGTGCGGGTGCCCCCGCTCGTTTTCAATATAATCGTAATGCATGCAAATATTGAATCACCGACAAAAAGCTTCTAGAACCACATGCATAATGGCTAAACATTTATTAAACTTTCTCAAAAAATTTATTATTTTGACCAAACTCTCTTTTCACCTTTGATATCACGGTCAAACATCCTATTTCTCAGTTTTTCTTCTTTCAATTCCTACTTCATCTTCAAAAGCCTAGCTTCATTTTTCATTAATAATTCAACCAAAGCTTTCATTCATAAGTAAAAATCATACTTGCAATTCGAAATCAATAACATACCCCGGAATTTTTTGTATTTTTCCTAGCTTAATTGTCAATTTTTGTATTTTTCCTACCTTAATTGTCCCACTGAAATTAATTAATCCAAAAATTTACGTGTCATCTCACTAACTGTGGTGCTCCAATAATAATCATTCTAGCTATTTTTTTTTCTTTTTCTTGTTGGTGTGCTAACTTTTGAGCACCAAAAATGATGTGTCATTTAGTCATTCAGTTATAAATTAAAGGCGGTGCTCAAATAATAAAGGTTCAAGTTTTTTCAATTTCTAGTGCGCTATATATAAAGCCTTTTAATTTGAGCACCAAAAACGTCGTGTCATGTCCTCATTCGCTTATAAATTAAACTAGGCGAGTACCCGTGCATAGCAACGGAAATTCCTAGCGACAGAAAATTAACGATATGCGATATTGTGGTAAGTGTTTCGTGTAATTTTCAAAATAGAACGTGGAAAGATCAAAATGTGATTGCAAACGGTTGTAACATGCAAAGAAAGTAGTAACATAAGATGGGATCCGAAAAGGTTTGTGTATTGCATTAGTTTCAACTATGAAAATCTAAAATATGAATATCCAAAATGTAAACATTATGCATATGTGCTAGATTATCTCCATCACCAACTTTATGGTGAGATTTTCTAATTGCACTACTACCAAAATGGACATAAAGCCTAGTTGAAAAGGTTGATAGAGCCCGTTTTTCATGAAGGCACAAAGGGGGAGGGATTCTATGCGGAAGCAAATAGAGCCCGGTTTTGAAAACGGGCTCTATTACGTATTATAAATCCCGATTTTCTATCAAAAAACATGGCTCTATGTGAAACCAAAAAAGAGAAGAAAAAAATACAGCCATGAAATCCAATTCCTTTTGGCCAAATGAACATTAAATTGAATCAGATAGTAAAAAATTCACTGACATTACAACTACTTTCTATTGATACATTGAGATTAATCTTTTGTGACTACTCTTGCAAACAATGCTTTTCAAGTTGTAAGTAAGACGTCGAGTCTTTGCCTTGACCCACTTGACACTTGACCAGATGAAAGGAGCCACCTGCAGCTTTTATAATATCCAATGCTTCCTTAATCAGAAACTGTCCAAACAAATGACCACTAATTGAAACCTGTAGAGTCAATCATCATTTGTTTTCTCAAAGGAGTGCCACAATAACATGGAAAATGTGTTATATGTAATGGTAAATAACCTACCAAACTTCTTCATGATCTCAGCCTTCATGTTGTCAGCACCAGGACGATTAATGGCCACTGATTGCTTCACAATTGACACAATATTATTACACAACTCTTCCTGCAACAAACATGGAATTATTAATCCATACAATCATTCCTCGTTGCTACTTATATGTCAAATTGTGACAATTTTTACCTATAATGTAAATCGCACCCTGTATGTTTCTCATATACGTTCCAGCTTTAAAACTTTTTGTGAGTAACAATAAGGAATTAACTTACACATGTGCTTTCGCAATTAGGCGAAGAAGAGCACCCAGACCCATTCTCAGTGTCAGGGTAGTTAATAATAGGTGGAGCCATACCGGTATTGCGCCATTGTTTTGTTTGCTCAGCAACTGCAATATCAATAAGTAGACAAAGCTGAATATAAACTGAATACTTGCGAACATGGCCACCAAGTTGTATAAAAACTATCATGCTTACTTGTGTTGGCTGATAAAACATGGATCATTAATACTTCTGTAAGTACCACATAACCGTTCTTGTGTTTTTTCATTAATAGCTGTAACAGCCAGACGTGGCAGAAAAGTGAATTTAGTTAAAATCACTGTGTATATGTAGTGTGCATATATTCTGTTTTTAAAGTATCCACGGCACGACATATATTGCAAAGCGACAACTATAAGTATGTCAATACGAGACAACCCGCAGTTGACATGTTGGTCAAAAGAACAGAAAATATTGAATATTGATAGGCAAGAAATTTACCGTTTCTAAGAATATAGATTAACTTACCTTTTAGAGAGAGTGCAATTGTTGGTTGAAGTCTGCGCCATCATATAAGTAGTGGCTGCAACCAATCTAAGACAATAAGAACTAACACGCCGGAACTAATATCTAAAAGCAATGTATCCAAAAACTAATATACTTGCCTGTACGCGCATTTTTGCTGCCAACATTGCCCGTAGACCCTGGTTCAACCACTGCCCGTAGACCCTGTAATTTCCATTCTTAGACGTTAATTAAAAAATAAAAAGTAAAAGCCCAAAAAAGAAAAAAAGGGATCCAAATTACATAAACTTAACATATAATAAAACATCGCTATAATCTCAGAACTATATCTATAACATTACGACAAAAATAAATTGTAGCAACTATTAACATGAAAAAAACATCCCTATAATCTCAGAAATATGTGTACCCAGTTTGACCCATTACACAATTAACCCACCCATTTTTTGGCTCCAGCGGATCCTAACAGTGCAAGAAACCCATATACCTTATCCCGAATCAGTGACATATCCACATCTGTAGATTTTCCTTCCTTGACCTGTGTAAACACATACATGATGACCACATTAAACTTTAACAGATGATCAGAAATATAGATGTTAAGTCGCAATGTAGCCCGTACAAATGAATTGCCACCCAAACAAAACTACTCCATATATGATTAAGGCATGGATACTCACACGTATATAGTATTACCTTGCACGTTTTTGGAAGCTTCCTTGTTGCTGCCTAGTATTTTGTGCGGGTCTCTTATATTGAATCTCAGAGACATGACTGCAGTTAAAAGAAAACTGCATAGACATTTCAGCAAATCTGACCCCACCTGGTTATGCGAAGGCATATGTGAAAGAGTCCACATATTATGTAATATGTCTGCTAATTAGCAATTATCACGCGGACCTGGAATAAGCAGCAAATTCAGAAGCAATTGAAATAATAAAGATCTTTATTAATCCATGAATATCCTAATTCTTACCTCGTCATTCATGGCTAGAAACATTTGTCGAAGATCATGAGCTTTCACATCTTGTACAGTGCAATTTTCATTTTTATACTTCAGCTTTCCAAGTTTCGACACCTGAATTACGCTAGAATCAAGTATGGCACATACAACCCCAAGGCCCAAGCAACAAAATTGTAACAATCACAACTACAGATTTTTACTATATGGAAAAGTATAACACCTTAGTTTCTCCTTCAACAATGCGACGGACAGTAGCACCAAACTGCTCCTCTATTTTCTCAAAAGTGACACAAATTTTGTATCTTCAAGCGTCTCTCCTTTTGAATCATAACAGATAGCATAGTTTATGTCAATTAAATCAAACACTTCCTTTCCTGCAGCTCTTGCAGATCTGGTAACACACAACCAGTTAACTTTAGGAATATGCATATTTCACATATATGATTATTACATGGCTCCAAAGAGTATGCTCATCACAACAACTTAATTTTAGCCCATAACTGAACATGATAAATAGTTGGAAGACACGTAAAATATTTCTATAATCATGGTTGTTTATACTTTATACAACTGATATAAGCAAGTATATATGTAACTTTTGTTACACTACAATCCATTTATTCTAACCAAAAATAGTATAAAATCCCGCACAGTGATTTATAGTGATAAAGATGTATACCGTACGTGTAATGGAGGGTTCACTGCTAGCAACTCAGTCCAGTGTGAACGTGGTCCTAAGCATATCAGCTTCCTCATTTGTGCATTTTTCATGACAGGATTAACATCATTTCTGATAATGAACCTGGAAAAAGCAACAAATCAATCCAAAATTGAACTTGCATTGTCCGTTGTTGAACCATGTAATAGCTTATATGAATTTTATCATTGAAATTTTGCAAATAACATACAATTAAACCACATCAGTAGACATTCAACAAACATAATAGAAGAAGATATTTGTATGTCATAACATGAGTATATTTGTAGATATTTGTATGGTAGACAATTTTTCCTCTCAGGAGATGGCTATACTCAAATGGAGTACGCAACTCAAAAGATTTTAATAGATTGTTCGTCAATCCCATTGGATGAATCTGCCCAATCGATAACACAAAATTTTTAAGAACTCAAATCTGTAAAGAAAATCATATGGATCAAAAATACTTGAAAACATTAAATTTATATAGATCTAACATAAAGAAACGTGGTGCAATTATATATTCATGACAAATGCATATATACATGAAAAAAAGCCTCAAGAAATAGTTTCTGCCAAACAATTTGTAACAACCAGTTCCACATTTATATGAGAAGAGAAAAGTGAACCCCTTATAAGTTATAAGCTTGAAGTTATAGGCTACCGATACCACCCTGGTTTAGTCCATTACTTTTGGCTTGAGGGTGTTACACAGAATGTCATACACTTTGTAGATGAAGCAACTAAATTACATTCCCAAGGCGAACTTAAATTACTCAACATAAAATAGATGCAAGTGAATCCTTTCCGATATACATCACTCGATATAAAAACCTATGGCACTTAAAGTTGGGGATATCCATGTGCATCTTTATACATGTTATGTAATAATTTATACAGACAACTTGTGGTACACAACTACACACTAAAGACCAAAGTCCCACAGATTCGATTACAACTACTTTCGCTTAAGCATCATTAGTCCAAATCATCATTCAAGATAATTTGTTCAGCATTTTCAACATCAAGTTCTATTAGCATTACCAAAGGAGTATTTAGATTTATTTTTCAAAAAGCTACGTTTTGCCTATAAGGAAACGCACACAATCACATTTTCCAAATTGTTTTCTAACTATCTACTCGCAAGTGCAATAATCAAATAACCTCCAACGCAATACCAAAAAACAAACGATAAAAAAACACAAACCTTAACAAGGTGAACAGCCTCCTTAAGATCAAGAGCAACTTTCTTCCCATCACCCTTATCCTCTGTTTTCTCAACCTTAACCAAAACCGGAAAGGGAACCTTTTGCTCCTCTTCTTGACCCCGAAACACCCGTCTCATAACCCGATTCTCGGCTTCAATCTTTCTCCTCTCAGCCTCCAAATCCACACCGTCACCCTCACCATCACCACCCACCCAATCCTCTGGCAAAGGTGCCACCTTTTGCCCATAAGAAACAGAGGTATTAAAATCCCTAACGAACCTGACATCTTCACGGCTTAATTGGGGTCATTCGTGGGTTTCCGGCAGTGGTGAGTCTCGATGGGGTGAGGGTTTGGCGAATTGGTGGTGGTGGCGGTGAGTGTGGCGGCGGCTGAATAAGTTGTGGTGGTCATTCGTGCGTGAGTTTGTGTGGGTGGCTACTGGCTAATGAGGGCGTTTGTTTTTACAGCCTTGCATTTTCACAAGGGCAAAATGGGGATTGACCGAAATTTCAGTTTTCCACTTTTTCACATTTTCACTGTTGACCATTTTTCCATTATAAGTAGTTAAGATATGGTGCTCAACTAATAAAGTTTCTAATTTTTTCCATTTGTGGTGCGCTAAGTATGGATTTTGCGCACCAAACACGACGTGCGTAAAATCCATACTTTGCGCACATATAGTGTTATATTATATCTATACTATATTATAATGCATTTGGGACTATTCTATAATTAGAAAGACTTAAAATTTAGATTTTTTTCTTACTTATTATGGAAAGATTTCAAAATTAATTTGTTAGGAAGCAAGTTGGTTAGGAAGTTGGTTAAGAAGCGGTTGGTTGTTCAAACTAAAATTATTTGGCTTAACCATCTCTAATATCTCTACTTATAAAGCATGAAGACAACTAAACGTGTAATCAAATAACGCAAAATATAATCACACGGTACCCGCCGCCGCATTGCGCGGGGACCGTTCTAGTAGTGTTAAATATAGTTAAGGTCTAATCAATGTCAAGGCCATGTTATTTATAGGTTCACCCTTACGAGTTCTTTGCCTTTTATCCACATTTTCAACTTACAAGTACATGCCCTTTCTGAACCTTTGTTCCGCAACATAAAATTGCTGGTTTCCAATAAGTACAACCTTTTTTATTTTGTCATTAAATATTAGCCTATGTCAACTGTTTATTTATTTTTTCAAGAATATTGTTTCACTAATTTGAAATTTCCTTATGATCATCTTAGAGCGATTTTAACAAGGCTGTAAATAAGTGGGCGAACATGGATGCTGTGCAACACGCTCTGAATGTTCGTCAAGTAAGCAATCAACTTTAACTATATACATTTGATCTATCACATTCCTTAAATTTCACATTTATAGGGAAAAATTGGAAAATGGGAGCTGATCAATAATACCATGCATTACGAGCAAGGAAAGAACGACACCTTTTGTTATTCTTATGATATCTTCAGTAGTTTTTCCTATCATAAGCAACTTACTAGTAAAAAATGCCGAGCTTTGATCTTAAGGTAATGTATTAAAAATATGTCCTTTGTCCCAAACTCTAGTAGATTTATTAGTACTAATCAGATAACAAATGTGCGTGATACATTTTTTATTGTTATAGCGGCGACCATGATATGACATTTCCATATGTTGGCGTTGAGCGATGGATAACTTCTCTCAATCTCGGAGTTGAAGTCCCATGGAAACCATACTATGTTGATGGTCAAGTGGGAGGGTGAGAAATCTGTTCAATACGATTTTTGTTTTGTGGTTCCTAATTAAACCAACTAACCATTTATGGCCAAAAAAAAAGATAGGAAGTTGGACCCAGATTAAGTCACGATAACGGGACTGTAACACGTTTATGGGTGTTGATCGGATCGGTTATCAGGTTGATTGGTTTATTCAGTTTAGTTTGGTTAAAAATTTTTTTCTGGTAAAACTGAAATTCGAACTGAACCAACTTCCAATTGGCTGAAACCGAAAAAAAATCAAATTTGAATTCGGCTCGGCTTCCGGGTTGACCCGAATAACCCGAATTATACAATTTTTATATTTTTTAATTATTTATATAGGTTTTTTAGATTAAAAAAATATTTCCAAACTTAAAAATGTTATATGTATATTAAGGAAGAGTTTTATGGTTGTGTGTGTGTGTGTGTGTGTGTGTGTGTGTGTGTGTGTGTGTGTGTGTGTGTGTGTGTGTGTGTGTGTGTGTGAGGTTGTGTGTGTGTGTGTGTGTGTGTGTGTGTGTGTGTGTGTGTGTGTGTGTGTGTGTGTGTGTGTGTGTGTGTGTGTGTGTGTGTGTGTGTGTGTGTGTGTGTGTGTGTGTGTGTGTGTGTGTGTGTGTGTGTGTGTGTGTGTGTGTGTGTGTGTGTGTGTGTGTGTGTGTGTGTGTGTGTGTGTGTGTGTGTGTGTGTGTGTGTGTGTGTGTGTGTGTGTGTGTGTGTGTGTGTGTGTGTGTGTGTGTGTGTGTGTGTGTGTGTGTGTGTGTGTGTGTGTGTGTGTGTGTGTGTGTGTGTGTGTGTGTGTGTGTGTGTGTGTGTGTGTGTGTGTGTGTGTGTGTGTGTGTGTGTGTGTGTGTGTGTGTGTGTGTGTGTGTGTGTGTGTGTGTGTGTGTGTGTGTGTGTGTGTGTGTGTGTGTGTGTGTGTGTGTGTGTGTGTGTGTGTGTGTGTGTGTGTGTGTGTGTGTGTGTGTGTGTGTGTGTGTGTGTGTGTGTGTGTGTGTGTGTGTGTGTGTGTGTGTGTGTGTGTGTGTGTGTGTGTGTGTGTGTGTGTGTGTGTGTGTGTGTGTGTGTGTGTGTGTGTGTGTGTGTGTGTGTGTGTGTGTGTGTGTGTGTGTGTGTGTGTGTGTGTGTGTGTGTGTGTGTGTGNAAAAAAAAAAGAAAAAAAAAACCCTATAATAGAAGGTTAAAACATACAGAGTAACTTATATAACCGGTGACCAAACTTGAGTAACCTCTTTGTAACCAAAAAAACTTTAGTAACCAAATCGCACTTTTTGGCAAACTTTAGTAACTTTTGTGTCTAATACAAACCGAAAACTGAATATTTTCGGTTTAGTTTACATTTTGCTAAAACTATATAAAAACCGAAAACTGAATTTTTTCGGTTTAGTTTTTCTATTCCGATGGTTATTACCCGATTTATGAACAGTGAACACCCCTAAAACTGAATATTTCAACATTGTTCAAACAATCATAGTTGCTAAATTCAATATTAATTTCTCTTATTCATTTTCATAATCTATGTTTTTGCAGATATGATATGAAATATGCACTGAACGATTATTCATTAACATTTGCTACATTGAAGGTAAGAAACAGCCATCTCTTTTTCTCGCTATCGAGATATATTCTTTTTGTTGCTTTATTTGGAATTTTGGATTGGAATATAGGCTAATAGGATATGATGCACACACATTTGAACTTATGTATGCATGACGACATAGTTATACTATGTTAGTGTAATCACGATATTTATATAGGGCGCAGGACATTTAATTCCAGCTGACAAGCCCAAAGAAACTATTGTGTTGGTACAAAGGTGGTTCTCTTCTCAAACTTATTCCAGCGATTCTTAAATAAGACAAGAGGCATGGAATTTCATCTCCTGTAAGGAATATTGGATCCAAGAAATATAATAAATTGGTGATTGTGATCTAGTTCAAATAAAGTTGTAATTGTTAAGTAGCTTCCCCATGGCATAGCAAAGAAAAACTTTAATCTAAATTTCAGTTCATGTCAATGTGTCATATAACTATATGAAGTTAATGTCAATGTGTTATCAACGAACACAAGATCTTCTCTATCCATCTTCAGGCCATGAAATCGCATTTTTGTTGATCATAATAACCAAATTTTGGACATAGTAGCTAGCGGTGCATTCAATAGAGAGTAGAGAGGATATTTTTCTTAAGGTTATATGATTTGGGAATGTGTTTTAGGGTGATAATCACAGTTACCAAACAAAGTATATATTAAATAAACCTTAAAACAAAGGTTACATGATTTGGTAATCTTTTATACAATAAAAGAAAACCCCTAGTGAGGACTTTTGTATTTTGAAAAAAATAATATTTCCTCGTTTAGTAATAATTAAGTTATTATTATTATTATTATTATTATTATTATTATTATTATTATTATTATTAGTTATAAAAATATTTAATTTAAAAACCTTGAATATTTCTCGATTTAACCAAAATCTGTTAAAAAAAA
>LBNU01032465.1:91790-113570 GCA_014162995.1 Artemisia annua
ATTTCATCTACAGTGAATTTTTTTTTTTTTTTTTTTTTTTTTTTTTTTTTTTTTTTTTTTAAATTCCCGCCCAGAAAAATCATATATCATTCGTAAAAATCACATATGATTTGATTTTTACAAATCACATTTGATTCTTACGAATCATATGTGATTTTTAAAAATCATGTATGATTCGTAAAACACATATGATTTGATTTTAACGAATCACATATGATTTTTACAAATTACATATATTTTTCTGGACGGAAATTTTGAAAAAAAAAGAAGTTCGTCGAAAAAAAAAATTCGTCGAAAGTATATAACAATGCATGTCTATAGAAAGATAATTTAATTCTCGTCGCGATGTTATTTTTTTTTTCGCGTAACGATTTACGGTTTGCGAGATATTTAATTTTTATAAAAAAGGTGAAAGTTTATTTTTTTTAGTTTGATAAAAAAAATGAATGGCTAGGAATGGTTCATTGTTTCTATGACAAATATAAGTTTTATATTGATCTTTTAGCTTGGAACCATATATATGCTATTTTGATGGCCAAACATGTGTGCCACCGTAGACAAACCTGCAAATTAATACAAAAGGTTATGTTATTAAGACCTCGTTATGATGTGACAATAAAGGGTTTTTGTCAAAATGTATACAGAGGGCCTCACAAAACCCCTCCTGTAAAAGAGTCCATATAAACTCCCCCTAATAGAAAATCTTTAGAGTCCTCAAAGTGAGAATCGACTCTTTTTATTGTAGCAAGGTTAGTTAAAAGTGGATATTAACATTATCTTTTGTGCTTATCGACGTGTTCATTAAAAAAACGTGGGACAAATAATTGAAAGAGATGTCATCATGTGCAATCAGCTAGCATGTGGGATGGGTTTTATGCGGCTTTAGGTTATAATACGTCATATTATATCATTCATTACTTTTCCGTCTGGTCTATATATATATCAACCAACTACCGCAGTATCAACTAGCAAGCATAATGGAGTGCAAACTAAAAACCTCGTTGTTTTCTGTTATTTTCATTCTCACCATTCAAGTCCACTTGCTATTTATATCACATTCTAAATCAATCATCGAAACTCTCCCTGGATATCCTGGTGATCATCTCCCATTCAAACTTGAAACAGGGTACGGATCATTTAAATTTCCGCAATAGTTACACACAAAGCAAGATAACTATACTGTTTAATATTAGTACTACGTACATAAAACATGCATTCACCTATGTCACTATAAGAGCATTAAGTATCCTATGGTGCCGTAAGAAAATTGGTGCCCTCAACACTTTTTTCTTATAATATCAAAACCTATCACATGACTAAAACACCCTTTTTCTATTTCAATTCTGGTGCCATTCTCTAGCTAGCCAGCATATAACCCGCTAAAACACAAATACAAACAAAAAAATGTAAATACCTGACAGCTTGGCTGGTGGGCGCGGCATGAAGCACCACCAGTCGAGTCCCGGTGTCATGTTGGCGTTGTGGTACAGCAACGCATGTGTACCGAGCCCTCTAAGAATTCTCGTGAAAACCCACTGCATGGAACAATTTTTGGGGTAAAAGGTTTATTACGAGTAATTAGGAGGCGTGGAGTGCACACTTATGTGAGTTGACCTTATACCGTGATGGCAAATAGCGGGTTCAAGGAGCTGGCTTGGGTGTGTGCTCTCAACACGAGGGTGGGGCTTGGGTACCAGCAACGCATCGATTGGTGATTACCCTCCTTAGAATTGGGGTGATTTCTGCATTATCAACACAACCAAATCCAACCGATATTGTGAAAAAGAATATGGACATTTTCTCAGTTCTTCTATTCCATATAGGCAACATAAAGATAATAATATCAATCAAATATATGAACAGAGGATATAGCATGCATGAGTCGTATATGTATCACTTTCTAGATATATACAAATATATGAACAGTTTTCCATGTTTAAAATTTATATATATTTATGTTTTCATATTTAATCTTAATGTCTTTCTGTATTGAAGTTACGTTGGAATTGGAGAGAAGGAAGATGTGCAATTATTTTACTATTTTGTTGAGTCGACGAGAAATCCGTTGGAAGACCCTCTCATATTTTATATTCCTGGTGGTCCTGGAGCTTCTGCCTTAATCACCTTCTTGTATGAAATAGGTATGTACTGTTATTCTAAATGCTTCATCGTCATATACTCCCTCTGTCTAGAAATTATAGTTCACATTTCCTTTTTAAGATGTATCAAAATAATTGTCCACACTCCTTTTTAAGTAAAAACTAGAGAATATATTAGGGGAATATTCTCTTTGAATGGTTGAGATTAATAGCGGTCCAATTTTTATTAAACTTTGTGATTTCTCTCTTGACAATAATTTTGAGACGGATGAAGTAACTAATTCTATTAGAACTATACTAAGGTTCCGTTTGGTTTGTATAGTAGTTGGGTTTAAGATTAAGATTTGAGTTAGGATATAGATTTTGATTTGAATTTGAAGTTAGAGTGAGAAAATATAAAAATAATTATTCATAATTTGTTAAATTATTTAAAATTAAAGCACAAAAGGTGTACATTTGTGGGAACACTATGATCCCGGATATTTTTTTGGCACCGGCCATTATCCACTCCATAATAAAGAGAGAACAATAACAAGAGAACATGTGATTGAGGTAGAAATATGACTCACCTAAGACATATTGAAAAGTCATTGTTGTGGAAACCCATATAACTAGCCAAAATTATTTGCATGTCAAATTTTAAGACTTTCTCCCCGATCCTTAGCCCACTTTTTTCTTTGAAACCATATTTCTTTACTTGAGTCGAAAGCGGATGATGAACTCCACTAACCAATCGCATCCTAAATCTCTAAGAAATTCATGTCATGCATCTAGATAGATAGACTTTTTGATGTAGGTTGACTAACGATGGATGATTAAACCAATGAAATTTTAGGGCTTCATAACTCTCTCTTGCAGAAAAGTATATGTATCAAGTTTTTTAAGGGTATAATTATAAAACTTCATTGTCACAAAGTTGTGCGTGTCTGCTTAGAAATTTTGTCTATACGTATAAAAGTATAAAATCATTACTACAATACAAATTTGCCTCGTATCGGATTTGCACACTTGATCAACATCATAACACAAAACACATCACACAAACACAAACATTAACACAAAGCCAGTTAATCAAAAGGAAAAAAAAAAAATAGAAATCGTATAACTTGGCTAGTGGATACGGCGCGAAGCCGTATGACGCCACTTGGGGTATCTACTCGGCTTATAGGACACTAGCCAGCTTTATGATGCTCCACACCGTGTACTATTAGAAACAAATTGGATGTAAAAGCTTCCCATAGTAGAAATATCCTTTTTATTCGAAGTAATTATTTAAGATAATTTTGAATACTTGTTCACTTATCGATATATTTTTATTCGAAGTAATGGTCTAGCCTTTTGTATTAGCCCAATTCCTTACATTTTATATAATTGCGTCATGTAATATATAGTTACCGACTTGTTGCTGTACATGATGCAACTATGTTGAACGAAGCAAATGCAGAACATAACGAGAATTTATTTCCATTTCATATTACTTTAACAGTCGGATTTCTCATGACTAGAAGAAAGAATTACAAAAAATTACAATAGCTTGGAATAAGCCAACATAGGATCATTGATTCACGCTAAGCCAAACTGAATTTATGTGTTCCGAACTTCCGATTTCAATTACTTAAATAGTACCTGCTTTGCGTAAACTCTAAAATGAACAAATATGAGACATGTATTAGGTAAACGTTACAACAAGTTTATACAAATTAGCCAAATCGTAAACACTTACCTTGTTGACAAAATAATTTATTTGAAATGAAAAAAACCTTATCTGATAAAGTCTTAAAGAAAGTATCATCAAAACATATTGAAGTTTGGTCTAATTATTATTTGTCGTTATCCACTTAAACAAAGAAAAAGAAGGTAACGATGTTTTAAGAAGTTGCTATAATTCCCTCTAATGATTTTTCTACTTAGCTGCTATGTTAGATGGACCTAACTAAATAGGCGTGATAAGAGACCTAACACATTAATGACGTGTACATTTATACAATGTACAAGTCATTTAATGCGTTAGGTCCCCTTTAGGCCTATTTTGTTAGGTTCATTTATCCTTTTATCTTATGTCTACTTATGTTTGTTATTGCTCACTTTCATACATGCACTTGTTTCTGAGCATTTTCATCGCACACACTTGCCGGAGATCTTCCTGGAACCAGTCTCCATACTCTCGGATCTAACCTCGGGTATGGGTAGGATCTGTCTACATTTACCTCCCTCATACCTCGCCCAACGTGATTGGATATGTTGTTGTTGTCGTCATCGCCATCGCCGTCTAAAGATTGACAATTTATACTCTTAAATTGACAAATTTCTACTCTGCGAGATAGCGAACTTAAATAGAGGACAAAATCAATTTGAAGTCTTGCACTATCATAGTAACTAACAATTTTGACAATTTTGTCATTCGAATTAAGTCTTACATTTTTTCAAATATTACTTCTAAACATTTATATTCTAGGAATGGTTATTCTCCTTTTATTACAGACAAATTTCTACTCTTCGATAGCGAACCTAAAAAGAGGACAAAATCAATTTGAAGTCTTGCACTAACATAGTAAACTATAATTTCGACAATTTTGTCATTCGAAATGAAGTCTTACATTTTTTCGAATATTACTTCTATACATTTATATTCTAGGATTGGCTATTCTCCTCTTATTATAGAGCGGACGATTACTCGCGTATGTATATGTATGTATGTATATATATATATATATATATATATGGTGGCGTTATTGTGGTGTACAGCTTAAAGTAAAAAACAATAGGCACGGTTGTGAGCCATTGGATCAACCATTGTAGATCATAATTAATTCTAATTAAGTAATTAGTTGATGATGGCAATTTTGTAAATAAATTAACCACAATGCCCTTTTCCAAACGTCTCATATTAAATGCAGAATTTCAAATCTCATGAATCGGTCAACTGTCACATATTAAACACCATTTTTCTTTTTTTGTAAATTTTCTTCTATTCAACAATATTCATTTTAGTACACCTTATTTGACTTTTGCATGATATGAATTGCATCTTTTTCACATAAGGCCACTTTTTTGGCACATATTTTGTTGGTACAAAGTTACAATTGATACTAACAAAAACTATATCTCATTGGTACATAAAAACAATATTTTTTACAACACATTATTTTTTTATGACACATATATAATGACACACAATATTTTTATGACACACTAATTCTATGACACTTTTGAAAACAAACTGTCTTTGACAAACTTAGTTTCATAATACATTTTTAGTGACACATTAAGTTTTTTTAACAATTTTTTGTAACACACTAAAATTTAATGTGTCACTGCATATGTATCAAAAAAATTATTGTCATTATAAATATATCTTAAAATTTAATGTGACACATGTACCAAATTTTATTACATTTGTAGTGACACATTATATTTATCACTCTTGTGACACACTAATTTCTGTGACACATTTCTAGTGACAAATTAAGTATTTTGACACTCTTGTTACACACTAAGTTTTTTGAAACATTTTTGGTGACACACTTAGTTTTATGATACATTTATAGTGACTCACTTAGTTTCATGAATCATGATACATTTATAGTGACACTTAATTTTTGACAAATTTTGAAATTGAAGTATACTCAATTACTCATTAATAATAATAGGGATACTTATACTTACATCTGTTGAAGTACATCATCTATTGCTTTGGTACAAAACTACAAACTATAAATTAAGCAAAACAAAAGCACCACAAACTAAATGGTACAGAGCTAGCTAGCCACAATCACGTTGAACATGAAAATGAGAAACCCAAAAAATGGGTGTACTGCTTATATTCAAACGTTGACTCGTAATCAAAATAGGCCATCACCCACGATCTGGTGCTTATCGAAACTTTCTTAGGTAACCGATATTGAGATAGTCTTAACATCGAATTAAGAACCCGAGAGGTTCACATCACAAACGAATCACCATCTTGACTATCGATTACGGTTGGCCAAACAACACAACAACACATCTTTAATAACCACAACAAGCACGATCGGCTAATCTGACAACCTAAAAATAAAGATGGGAAGTTACTGAAGATAAAGATGGCAGGACGATATTAAAAGATGCCGCAGCAGCCGCTCGCCTGAAATGTATACACGAAGATATGGTTTGTTTCTCAAAAGTAATATGAACATCAATCATATAGATGGTGTGTTTCTCAAAAGTAATATGAACATCATCACATGAACGAAATCAAATTGGCTTGGATTACTCACAATGACGTGAATAGTTTTTTCTTTGAGAAGTTTTTTGTTGTGATAACTGCTAGTATAAACATGTTTTAAGGAATTAAAGGGGCGATTCATATGGGATCACGGATGACAGTTTCATACCTTAAAACAAGTACATACCCCAGAATACCCCTAAACATATATTAATTAGTTTTGCTTTTTTATTAATTTAAAAAGACACATGTCAATCCCTTATTGGTGCCTATTGTATCCTACTTTAAAGTGTACACCATATGAACAGAATATATATATATATATATATATATATATATATATATATATATATATATATATATATATATATATATATATATATATATATATATATAAAAGAGTATTTTAAATTTAACAACATTACTTATTTTTAAGTTTTAAGTAAATACAATATGTTTTCTTTTTATATATAGTATAAATATCAAAAACTAAATAACTATAATTATTATTCTAATATACATTTACTAGAAATGTTACCCCCACGATGAAATAAAATATACACTAGCATAAGAAAAGAATCATATTTAACTATGATGAAATAAAATATATACTACATATAACGGAGAGATTCCAGTAAAAACACTCAAAAACTTACAATTAAGATATACAACCTATAGAGGCATAAAGCTTTTGGCACAAACCAATTAAACACACATTACAAAATCTGAAAATTAAAGAATACAACATTAAATGCACTCAAAAACGTAAAATTAAGATATACAACCTATAGAGTTTTTGGTACAAGCCAATTAAACACACATGTATGGTACAAGTTTATTAATTAAACACACCAATTAATGGGTTTTAAAACACCTCTGAAATAAAAAATACATGTTATTATACACATTGTACAAACTAATAAAACAAACAAAGTTTTATGCAATGTATATGCTAAAAAGTTGATGGTACATATGATTTTGAAAACCGGACCAGACCAATGGGTTCAACCAGAATCCGGAGTCCCCTCGGTTCGGCTAGCTAATAAAAGACGTTAAAAACCGAAACGGAGAGGACCAGTTGATGCGAGGATTGCAACCTCACAAAAGGTTTTACTTCTCAAACCTGGTCGTTGTAGTGTAGTATAGGTATGTCCGGGGAGATTGATCGTTCTTTAGGGGAATAGTGTCGTTAGGATTTGAGGTGTATGTCAACTAGGTCTAAGGGTGAGGGATGATTCTTTTTGGTATTGTTATATTTTTTTAAATCAATTAAAATCTCGGTTTTGAATGGGTGGGTGGAATTAGTTGCTAGTCAACTAACCCTAAACTAATAATTAAACTAAAAAACAATAAGATAAATAACAAGAAAAGTAAATTTGGTGAACTTCTTATATGATGCAGTTGCTTGTCACTATGATGCACTGAAATTATAACTCTGATGCACCAAACTTATAATTGTAATGCACTAACAAATTTTGGCGTTTTTTTTTTTTTTTTTTTTTTTTTTTTTTTTTTTTTTTTTTTTTTTTTTTTTTTTTTTTTTTTTTTTTTTTTTTTTTTTTTTTTTTTTTTTTTTTCTTTTCTCGAAAATCTGTTTTTTCAAATTTTAGTTTTTCATTATTTTTGCTAGAGGGGAGAGGGGGAGGGTGCACCAAACTTATAAGTGTGATGCAGTAAGTTAAAAATTTGATGCACCAACAAAATTTGGCCATTTAATAGTATGATCATATGATTAAACCATGTAACTTTGCATGACCATTTAAAAAAAAACCTTGATAAGTTTTGATCAATGGTTTTATCTTTAGCTTAGAAACACGTGATATGGATCGTTACAATCAAGGTTTTCACACGTCGAGTAGATTAAAATAGTGAAACTATTAATAGCGATTTGTCACGAGGTAGGTATCATGTTTACTAACTGGACCTAATCCAAAGTGACTTGTACCTTAATAGAAAAATTACAATGCTCGTGGCTCGAATCACATATCTGGTTCGTAATTCGGGTACCCTCGTGAAGACAATTATTTACTTTTCTCACTACTAAAACCAACCCAACTTGTGAGACAACTTGTGAGAATTCTTCTTGTACTTTTGTTTTTCATAACACTTTGTTTATGATCGTTGTTATTTTGTTTGAATTGGTACTACATATTGCGACATTATTTTCGAAGTAAGTAACAAAAAGGCCGTCAAAATTAGTTAGGAGTTTTATTAATCCGTCATTAAAGTTAAAGGTTGATATAACTATTGGTACATACAAAAATAAGATGAATTGAAAATAGGAAAATGATATTTAGTTCTACTATCGTGCTTACAAATCTTCCTGCTTGCAAGATTGTAACAAGTGAAAAGATCAATGATCTAAATCTAAGGAGAGAGTTGATGCATACCACATGTAACATGATTGTGTCGATAGTAGGATAAGTGGGAAAATTATGAAGAAGGATATATCAATGCTTATGAAAATGTGGTTGAAATAATCATGATGTTTATTCAAGAGAACAATTGGTTAAATATGCACTACATTCTATGTGGGTAATAAAGGAGAGCTTTTATGTAGGTCCACTTTGCTTCAACTTGGATGATGAACTAGATAATCTTACGTTAAAATTGAATCCAAATGCATGGACACAGGTTCGTAGATCAGACCCGGCTACTATTTTTTCTATCAAACTAACCTAGCCTTTAGTTTATTTTTATAAAAATGTTGATATAGCTCATTGTATTTTTGT
The DNA here is from genome assembly GCA_014162995.1 of Artemisia annua. Lineage (NCBI taxonomy): Eukaryota > Viridiplantae > Streptophyta > Magnoliopsida > Asterales > Asteraceae > Artemisia > Artemisia annua. Next base: position 100,826 of record LBNU01032465.1, read on the forward strand.
AGATGGCTAGTGTCATATTTGTTGATATGCCTGCTGGCACCGGCTTCTCTTACGCTGAAACCAAAGAAGGGTGGACCAGCAGTGATAGTAACATGGCTATTCAAGCTAACCAGTTTATTAAAAAGGTTGAACTAAACACATAAAGAAAGATTAGCATATATAAATTACTAGACGAGTACCCGTGCATAGCACGGGATTTTATAACGGCAAACAAACAGTTTTTGAGATTGAAATATGGATTGGGATTAGGAGGTGAATTTGGAGCAAGAATGGTATGAATGGCTAAAGTACGAAAGAAATGAATATAGAAGATTAAAACAAAAAAACGCAATAAATAAAAGATCACAATTATATTAACTACATTTAGGTGGAAACTTGTTTAAAAATTACATTACCATTTTTTTTTTATCATTAACTTTCAATTAATTATAAGCTAACACAATAATAAAAATAAGTTGTAATATGTTGTCTAATATCGTAAAGCTGATGAACGAATTTTTAGAAATTATAAGTGTTGGGATTAATACAAAAATGTCTCATCTTTTTTTCTCTCATAAACTACATTTATAAAAGGTTGTCAAAAGTTCTGATTGATATTTTTTATATTTTCGGTGAGAACATTATTAAGACAACAAGTTCAATAATACGACATTGTTTGAATGCTTATATGAAAAAGTAAACAAAGGATTGAAATTTCAGTTTTAAAGCGTATTTTGAGAATTGACCTCCTATAATATAAATACTCAATTTATATTTTGAGAATTGACCTCCTATAATATAAATTTCAGTTCAATAATACGACACTATGTAAATTCAATTCAGTATCATATAATATAAATACTCATGAACAGTAACACAATTTATATAATATTAGCACAACACAAAACACTATCTTAATTATTGGTTAGTAAGTAAATTTTTGTTACAAATAAAAATTGCTGTAACACTCCTTATATACAATTTCCTTATATACAATTGCGGACCTCTTATGATCAGTAACACAATTATAAAAATATTAATAAAATAAATTACACAAAACACCCTCTAAACTATTGGTTAGTAAGTAAATTTTTGTAAGAAATAAAGAATGCTTAAACACTCCTGACATGAAGTTGGATAAAAGATCAAAAAATAAAATTAAATACACAAAAACATCTTACATTATGAGTGACATACTCAACTTATACATATATGTATTTATATTATTGTATTGTAGTTGCTTAAAGTTGTTAAAATAATAAGTGATCTTAACCATTAGATCTATTAATTGATATGTGATTTAAATAATGGTAGATATATGACATTAAATCTTAGGGTTTTTACAGAAAAAAGTTACTAAAGTCTACCAAAAGTTTGTCATAAGTTACTATCGTTTAATTTTGTTTATTCAGGTTATTCAACATCACGAGTTTTTTAAATGTGTTACTGAACTTTTTGAATGATGACACTCAACTCACTCCCAGAGTGGGCACCGATTGTTGAACACTTTAACTTGTCCAAGTGGACGCGTGAGGTCCCTGTGATTTGTGGGGTATCACAAATTTAGTCCACATATTATTTACTTGACTATTAATACGTTAGTAAGGTTCATTTTGATACATTTTCTTTCTTTTTTTATTCGTTTTTGTTCATTTTATCTGTTTTCACACGCTTTATCCGTTTTTATACGTTTTAGTCTGTCTTTATACATTTTCATATGTTTTTATACGTTTTACTTACGTTTTCATACACTTTTATCCGTTTTTATCCATTTTTATACGGTATTATCTGTTTTCATATGTTTATATCCGTTTTTATATGTTTTTCATACTTTTTATTCATTTTCATCTATTCTTATACGTTTTCATCCGTTTTATACGCTTTCACCAGTTTTTCGTACGTTTTCACCCGTTTTCTTACGTTTTCATACATTTTTATCCGTTCTTTTACATTTTCATACATTCTTATACGTTTTCACTTGTTTTCTTATACTTTCATAAGTTTTCTTACGTTTTCATACATTTATGTCTGTTTTTATACGTTTTCGTCCATCTTTATTTGTTTCCCTCCGTATAATACGTTTTCCTTACGCTTTATCTGTATTTATACTTTTGTCCTTTTTATAAGTATTTTCCCGTTTTTATACGTACGAAAACATATAAAACAGATGAAAATGGATAAAAATGTAAGAAATATGTATAAAATGGATGGAATGTATAAAGATGGATGAAAACGTATAAAACGGACAAAAACCTATAAAAACGAACGAAAACGTATAAAAATAGACGAAAACATATAAAAGTGGACGATAATGTATAAAAATGGATGAAAATGTATAAAACGGATAAACATAGGCGAAAACGTATCAAAACAGACAAAAACGTATAAAAACGTACAAAAACGGACGAATACGTATGAAAATGTATAAAAAGAGATAAAAACGTAAGAAAACGTATAAAAACGGACGAAAACAATTTTTACCGGTTATATCCAGTTACCAAAGGACCGTTTTGTACTTAAGTAATAAGCAATGTACGATTTTTACCGGTTATATCCGGTTACCAAAAACATAGTAACAACTATAACCGGTTGCAAAAAGTTGAGTAACCTGGATGAACAAAATTAAATTATAGTAACTTAGGATAAATTTTTTGTAAACTTTAGTAACTTTTTTGTGTAATAATCATTAAATCTTATACATAAAAATTGATCTATGACCACTAAAAAACTGATATGTAACAATTTATATCTGATACATATGATACATAATTTTGCTTCACAAAAGACTATTAATAGAAATAAACTTAGTATTCGCAAATTCAATAATACACTATTACAAGTTACATCCGAGTTAACAAACAATTGTTAAACTATGATACACAACTGATACACAAGAAATTGGTAATATTAAAAATCGCAAACCAACTGCTCGTACACGAACCAAAACCTCCAATAACTCGTACACGATCCAACAACTCGTACACGAACCACAACTAAATTAATGAATGTGACACTTATCCAATTTCTATTGCATCTCAGTTTAACAACTTTAAGCATCTACACCATAAACCATAAACCAGGCTAAACTATTAATGCAAATAACAATATATTTTTATCTAATTATAGTTCTTTATTTTACATGACAGTTTCTCACTGATCATCCCAAGTTCTTGAAGAATTCATTATATCTAGCAGGAATTTCTTACATTGGTGTTGTTCTTCCCAGAATTACTCTAGAAATATATGAAGGTAATTCTATTGGTTTTCGAAGACAAAATTCCATTTGATTGTGATTTTGAAAGTTGTGACCTTTGGAGAATTTTCACGTTTACAGGCAATGAACGTGGAGATCAACCGTCATTAAACATTCAAGTAAATCATCAACCTTGTATTATTTTATAATTTAACTCTTAAATTCATATAAAATGAATGTGTGAAATTGTAATCTTTTAATGAAAAATGGAAAAACTTACTTATTTAGACTAAATGGCACGAAAATGTAACTTACTTCTTAAAATTTAGTTATACACATTGAATGAGTAGTTTTTTCAAGGACTATGATGATAGTTTTTAAAATTACTCACAATAAGATAGTTTTTAAAACTGTTTCTAAAATATAACTATGTGATATTTATAATGTTCGATAAAACATAAATTTGAATTTCAAAATATTTTAAATTTTACTTCAGATAATATGTGTAAAGTTATTGTTTGTGCTCTTAAACCGGAATGTAGGGTTACATTCTTATGAGTCCTCTCACCCACAAATTCAATGATTTCAATTCAAGACTTGAGTACGCTCATCGTCTAGCGCTCATATCCGATGATATTTACAAGGTATTTCTCATAAATTTATATAGATGAGTTTAAATTATGATTCTTAAATAATTTTTTCAATTTGTAGTCAGCGATAGAACATTGTAATGGTAATTATGTGAATGTTGATTCGGTCAACTCAGTCTGTGCGGCTAGTCTTCAGCGTTATGATGAGGTTAGTTTGTGAACACTTGTATTTGTTTTAATTTCTTTAGATTAAGATTGTATTTTTTTCTTTTTGTAATATTATAATATTTGGCTTCTAAAAAAAAAGTATTAAAGCATAAAAACTTGCTTACCATGGTATAATGATATCTAAGTTTTAACTTGCAGTGCACAAGTCGTATAAATATGGATAACATTTTGGAAGAATTTTGCGATGAAAATGATCCGATGCTAGATTGTTCTGTAACTTTTCTCCCATTCTCTCCCTCATTCTCTTTATATATGTCATCTCTTTTCATCCAACTTTGGAACGTGATAACAAAGCATTCTTCAGTTAGTTAATTGGAACCATAAAGATAACAACCACAAAGAAAACGGACATCCATGTGTACTTTAGGTATATCTAGCTATTATTAGAATGGTCAACCTGTCTTTTCTTTTAGGTATATCTACCTGCGGGTAAACTTTGGGTTCGTTTTTGATTTTTTGTCCCTAGGTGAATTGACCACGATGTGCAACTGGGCATTGAGCCCAAGGCCATTTAGTACAGTCGATACTTTCTAATATGCCCGGAAACCATGTTGCATCTCATGAAAAGCATATAGCTTTGCAACATCAGTTTGTGTAGGCATTCACAAAAAACTCCTCTTCATATAACTGCATAACCTCATCACAGAAATTGTCGAGACAATCACCAGAAGTTTTATGATCAATTTGCAGATATTCATCTAGTGGTCAGGAAAAATGTCGTATGCTAGTTAACGAATTGCAGAAGTACACTTAACCAACAGGGAAATGCCAAATTTCCCATACACTTAGTACGATGTTGAAAATATGGCATAGTATCACTTAATTCTCGAACAATGCTTGTGAATAGTTTATGGCTCATTCGGAACCGCATACGGAATGTTGCTTCATTGTACATTGGGTTGTCAACGAAGTAATCCACCACTAAACGATCATGAGCACCGTAATGGTCTCTTTCGAACAGTGCCCGTGGGTTTTTGGGATTCTAGAAGTGGGAAGATGTTGAATAAGCAAAACGGCTTCTTTTAAGAAAATCGGAGGTTAAACTATTAACCTCGTCATCCAGATCATCATCAAAGAAAAATTGATCGGAATTCATATATTTTGAGTTGGTAAATAGTTGATAGAATAGAAAAGAGAAGTATGAAAAATGTAGAAGAGAAGTGCGGTTTTATAGAGAAGAAAATAAATTTATTTATTTATTTATTTATTTATTTATTTTTTTGTATTAAATGTACCCAACGGCTAGGAAAAAAGGAAAATTTTTGCAATATTTCCGATTGGGTTGTTGAACACAACTTCAAATTTTGGGGGTGGGAACATGGTCGGGATCGGTTGTGCTGGGGGAGAGGGGTCCTTTTTTATCTTTATTTTTCTTCGCACTAGGAGTAGTTATAACTTAGCAATTCGATTGTACTCAGATCGAACATGGCAATGAATGTAAGTGTGCTCTCTGGGCCTTACTTACTGATGACTGATCTACATTCTCAGCTGATGACATTGAATGATTTGAGGACGCTGAGTGGTCACGCTTGCTTGCACTTGGGCTATTTCTCCGTAGCTTTGGGTATAATGGTTCAGAGAGATCGAAGAGCACCTAACACTGCCATGCCAACCACAGAATTTGAATCAATTTTGGGGTGATCTTTGGCCAGCCGATGCAGCGGGAATGTGACATTGAATGAAAGTCAATCGAAGAGACAAGTGACTTCCTTTTTTTTTGCTAAGGAAATCCGCACTCTAAATGATTCGTGAGACGACTGTTCTCTATGGCTAGAGAACAACCTACATCCGAACTCATACCTACAAGCCTATGGATACTGGCACCTATTCTATTTCCATTAGAATTTTGAAGTCTTGACTTATTTCGCGAGACCAGGGCGGAAAGACGAGTTACTATTTTCACGAGCTCACTTGGACTCATAAATCAAACTCTTATTGATTAGGAATGCTCAAAGGTTCTTGTTCAAATGCCAAATCCCTTAGATGACTCACCCGTTTTACCCGAGTATTCCGCTGTGGCTAGCATTGTTAGGAATGCTTCTAACCATCTTAGGCCATTCTTGATGATGGACCCTCTAGCAACTTTAGAAGCATTGGTTCGTAAGGGCTCTTATCTTGAACTAACGCTTTGATATCGACTTCTAGATCCATAACTTTTCGCATCAAAAGTACCCGCGTGTCTCAAACCCACCTTTATCTCATCAACCCCATGATAAACAAAGAGGAACCTGATGAAGGAAGTGGGACAATGTTCAGACCTTGGTTGTCACAAAAAGCAACCAATCAGTTCCGGGCTGGTAAAACGAGACCTTGATGGATGGGAACTCCTACTCTGACTATAGTTTTGGTATCTCTAAGCGTGATTTTCAGTCATCTATCCTTTATCTTTCCCTAGCGAATGAAGAGAGAGTGGATGTTTTGAACTAGTATTGAGCGAGTTAAATGCCCCATAAGCTATAAGGGTGAGCTATATGTATCAATTCTGTGAGCAGCAATTGAACTAAACGTGAACAGTGCATCCAGCTGGAATCGAACCTACGAATTTCCCGGTTGGGCACTTTAACCATTTAGCCATTGATGCAAAGACACTAAGCGAGTGAACTAGGTTTTGGTATTCTTTCTTGAGCTTCTATTTCTTCCGTTAAAGGAGATTCGAGAAAAAATGGAATAAGAAGACGGTTCCAGAACAAACAAGATACATGTTGAGAAAGGGGAGTCGGAAAAATTAGTCAAGATTGGAATGGGCATAGAAACATGTATTGATGTAAAATATCGATTAACGCTCCTAGGTTGATGCAATGTATTCCACCAGTTGACTGAAGACTTGATTATTGGTATATCGATCGGTCTAGCACGGATTGAAATAAGAGCCGATTTGATATGACGCTTTTGAAAACACAGTGCACCCATGTAAATAAGGAACGAGATTAATACAGAGGTTAAACGAGCAACCCACACGCAAAAGATTCCCTACAAAGGTCTTCCCTGAAACCCCCTACTAACTAAGGTAAACAACATAGAAAAAGTGCCCATTTCTATCATCGATGTTCAGCATGAGGTTGCGCTTGCCATGCTGAACCAACTTTTTCCTTTCTTGATTGGTGGTGAACCCTCCTCTTTTCTTTTTGGGTTCGCACGTACCAACTAACTCAATTTCCTCCAAAAGGGTCAAAAGGGCGACTCTCTATGCCCCTAGAAGAGAATTGTCCAGTTATGCCGAGGAATAGGTCTCTATCAAGATGATAGATTGAAGAAGAAAGCGATGTGTGCCCTGCCTTTCCTCGAAAGGTGCTTGCAGCTCAGTCTTTTTGGTTCTTGAGAATAGTCGCCACATCTCCCAGGACCAGAATGATTATCCTTGCCCGATGGGTTGGCCAGGGTCTTCTTCAGCTAATGAGAACTCAATCCCAAAGCCCTCGGAGTATCTTTTGGATAGGCGCCTGTATTTGTATGGGGAACTCTCTTATGATAGATCTCGCCCAGTCTCCATCTCCTTTCCCCGCCGCCTTCCGACCCGCGGGAGTATACAATGACAAGTTTCGGACATTCATGCTTGATCATGAGACTACCTGTTGGATGTCTGATGGCACATTACTCTGACCTGAGCTATGCAACAGCGAGATTATCCTTGATCCTTGCTGGATGTGCTTGACGGTCCCCCATAATACGCTTACTTAAGGACTTCTTACTCGAGCTATTCTAAGAGTGTCCGCTAGTTGAAACCGTATAGTAGACTCCGTGTTCCGCTCATCCCCTTTGTTAGCTCTTTGATCGGGATAGAATTACCTAGGTTCCTAAACTTGGAATGGATGGCGGAGTGTAGGTGGCAAGCAGTTATATGTATATGGTGCTTTACTCGTAGACGCTTCTCTAGCTCTCGCAAGAATCGTATGGGAATCATCCTCGGAAGGACTTCCTGAATGACCGTAGCAAGGAATTCTGCCGTACTCCGTGCAACTATTGTTGATGATCCAGCAGAGCCTACCCAAAGGTTCAAGCAGGATTGTAGGAAGTAGGCGAGAAGGTTTTGTTTTTTTTTTTTTTATTATTATTATTATTTTTTTTTTATTTCTATGAGAAGCTCTATGACACCCATAATTTCCCGTAGTAAGTCGTCGGCATATCGCGTGTAACAAATCCTTATTAACTAATGGCTTTTTAGAGGGCCAGCTTACCGGCCAGGCTCTCACTTACATGATAACTAGTATCACCTCCCCACCCAGCTCTATCAGTAGGCTCTTTTTTTTGCAATACTTAAAAAAGTCTCTCATGGCCCAATTATTATTATAACATTCTCTACCTAGAATTCGGCAATCGGGGTCAACTCGGCGGCTTCTATTTGGAAGGTGGTGCAAAGGAGGCGTTAGGGCTGGATAAGGAGGACGACAAGGGACGACGAAGGAAACAAGGGAATGAAAGGCCGCTTTCCGTTGGATGCTCTTTACCCACCCCACAATGATGGCTCTGTTGTCTTAAGGTCCCTTAATTGTTATCCTTGCTCTAAATATATAGAGGTGTATGGGCTTCGTTTAGTGGTTTCAAAACAAAAAAATGGGCCACATATAGTGTTAAATATAGTTAAGGTCTAATCAATGTCAAGCGCAAGTTATTTATATGTACATGCCCTTTCTGAACCTTGTCCCGCAACATAGCTCGTTTCCAATAAGTACAACCTTTTTTTAGTGAAGTGATTGGCACACTCCCAAATCTTATTGGGACACTCCAATGTACTAGCAGTTAAAGCATGTTATACTTAAAATACAACTATCTATTGCACAGAATGAAGTGTTCCAATAAATTTTGGGAGTGTGCAAATCATTTCCCTTTTTTTATTTTGTCATTAAATATTAGCCTATGTCAACTCTGTTTATATATTTTTTTCAAGAATATTGTTTCACTAATTTGAAATTTCCTTATGATCATCTTAGAGCGATTTTAACAAGGCTGTAAATAAGTGGGCGAACATGGATGCTGTGCAACACGCTCTGAATGTTCGTCAAGTAAGCAATCAACTTTAACTATATACATTTGATCTATCACATTCCTTAAATTTCACATTTATAGGGAAAAATTGGAAAATGGGAGCTGATCAATAATACCATGCATTACAATCAAGGAAAGAACGATACCTTTTGTTATTCTTATGATATCTTCAGTAGTTTTTCCGATCATAAGCAACTTACTAGTAAAAAATGCCGAGCTTTGATCTTAAGGTAATGTATTAAAAATATGTCCTCCATCCCAAACTCTAGTAGATTTATTAGTACTAATCAGATAACAAATGTTCATGATACATTGTTGATTGTTATAGCGGCGACCATGATATGACATTTCCATATGTTGGCGTTGAGCGATGGATAACTTCTCTCAATCTCGGAGTTGAAGTCCCATGGAAACCGTTCTATGTTGATGGTCAAGTCGGAGGGTGAGAAGTCTGTTCAATACGATTTTTGTTTTGTGGTCCCTAATTAAACCAGCTTACCATTTATGAACAAAAAAAAATGAAAATAAAAATAAAAGAAGATAGGAAACTGGATAACGGAACTGTAACATGTTTATAGGTGCTGATCGGTTCAGTTTATTCGGTTCGTTTAGTTCGGTTATTATTTATTTATTTATTTATTTTTTGTAAAATCGAAAATCGAACCTAACCAAATTCCACTTAGTTGAAACCGAACGGAAAATCAAATTTCAATTCTAATTATAGTCTTTTAGGAAAAAAAAATATTTTCAAACTTAAAAAATGTTATATTTATACTAGAAAAGAGATTTAATGGTTGTTTTATGTGTGTGTGTGTGTATATATATATATATATATATATATATATATATATATATATATATATATATATATATATATATATATATATATATATACATATNATTCTAATTATAGTCTTTTAGGAAAAAAAAATATTTTCAAACTTAAAAAATGTTATATTTATACTAGGAAAGAGTTTTAATGGTTGTTTTATGTGTGTGTGTGTATATATATATATATATATATATATATATATATATATATATATATATATATATATATATATATATATATATATATATATATATATATATATATATATATATATATATATATATATATATATATATATATATATATATATATATATATATATATATATATATATATATATATATATATATATATATATATATATATATATATATATATATATATATATATATATATATAAAGTATATTTACGTGAATTCGGTTTTCTGTTCGATTTACATTTTGCTAAAACCGTATGTAAAGCGAAAGCCGAATATTTAATTCTGTTCGGTTTAGGTTTTCGATTCATATGATTATTACCCGATTTGTGAACACCCCTAAATATGTTTATTCAAACATTCTTCAAACAATCATAGTTGCTAAAATTCAATATTAATTTCTCCCTTTCATTTTCATAATTTACGTTTTTGCAGATATGATGTGAAATATGCACTGAACGATTATTCATTAACATTTGCTACATCGAAGGTAAGAAACAGCCATATCTTTTTCCAGCTATCGAGATTTGTTCTTTTTGATCCTTTATTTGGATAGGTATATAGGATAAGAGGATATGATACACACACATTTGCACTTATGTATGCTTGACATAGTTATACTATCTTAATGTAATCACGATATTTATATAGGGCGCAGGACATTTAGTTCCACTTTACAAGCCCAAAGAAACTTTTGTGTTGGTACAAAGGTGGTTCTCTTCTCAAACTTATTCAAGCGATTCTTAAATAAGACAAGAGACATGGAATTTCATCTCCTGTAAAGATTGGATCCAAGAAATACAAATTGGTGATTGTGATATAGTTCAAATAAAGTTGTAATTGTTAAATAGTTTCCCCATGGTATAGAAATAAAAGCGTCAATCCAAATTTCTGTTAATGTCAATGTGTTGTATAACTACTAGATATAATGCCCGCGCACGCGCGAGGTTTTTTCTAATCTTTTTAATAAATTATTATTTTTAATTTCATGCTTTAATTATTTTTTTATGACGTAGTTAGTGGTTTTATATGGTTCTATTTTCAATAAGTTTTTACACGAAATTTTATAAACCAAGATATACGATTAAGATACCTCGAGTATGTGTTGTTACATATCTAATACATGATAAGCATAAGGTTTGGTTGAGCAAACTTCTGATACAGTGTCCATTTATTAGTTTAGTAGTGGCTAGCAACTTTATTGCATGTTTATATTAACTTATTTTTAAAACCAAACACTCCCTTAGTTGATGCTGATGTAAGTTCAAAATATTTTTCTTGTATTTGGCATGCTTTTTCTAACACAAATGAAGAACTTTTTAGACATTGAAACTGGGTAAAAAACTAAGGATTTGAAAACCTTTCTAACCAATGAGGAACGGCCACAAAAGAGTTTTGGGTGAAGCAAGTTTGTTTTTGCCTGAACTGTACTTTTTGCACATAGTTTTGTTGTTTAGAACATTGCTGAGGCATATCACCCGTATAATAGGGAGTAATCAGCTGAACATTCCAATTAGTTTTTTATGTCCTTTAGCACATTACTTGCATATCACCGGGCATATTAGAGTGATATCAGAGGGATATTGCATGTGGATGAATGTGGTAAAGGCTATAAATAGTGTTTGGTATAGCTTTGTATAACACAAAACCTGCTCTTATAAGGCATAGACCCGTTTTGACCTGCTATCTATATGTTTGACTACCAAAGTCAACATTACAAAAAGTATTACTAATTAACCTAAGCCTTGGAAGAAGATTCTCTCAAGTTAAAAAAATAACTTGACTCAAGTTGGGTGTTTATAAGCCATTGGATTTGATCCAATGCCTCAAATCAAAAGAAAAATCCAATGACTCACATTCCCCCAACTTGAGTCAAGTTATTTTTTTAACTTGAGGGGATCTTCTTCCGCCTTCAAACATGTAACAGTAAACACTCACTATGATTCAGGGTACAATAATCTCACTGAATTATGATCAAGGTAGTCATTTCCAAGTGCATTATACAGCTTGAAACGGAATATGATTTTTTCAACCTTGTTTTCATACAAAATGTAGAATTCAACTTAGATTCTTTTTTCGTCAAGTTAACCTCTTTTTTATCCGTATTCTATTTTACACATATTTAGTTGTTGTGGTTTTTGTTATATTTAACTTTTTAGGAAGTATACAAACACTGATAATCGAAAGCAACGTTCGTTGACATGTTTATTCGTATGCGTTTGTCATTATGAATTAGTACCTTGAATGTGCAACATAAGTGGAAAATAACAGATCAACAATTATATACAAAGTAAGTCGTGTTCAGATCCTAAACCACTTCTTATCCTGAGTGATCAAAACACAATCCATACTGGTACATTTGGAAGATATGATTTATATGAAGTATGAACAACATCAAGCAGGCTTGTTATTAGCCTGAGTAATAAAGGCCCTTTTAAATGACAATGCCAAACACCCCTTTCTAATCAGTTTCAATGTAGCATTGGTCAAACAATTAGGATTCAAAGTAGTGCATACATGATGCGCGTGGATTGCAACACGCACTACGTTTTACCTCTCGAGGGATCTCGAGAAGCTTGCATTCCCCACCAGGAAGGGTACCACTGTACCTGACCGATGTAGTATAGTGTAGTGGCAAGTACCGGGGGATTGATCGTTCTCTCGCAGGGAATAGTGTTCGTTAGGCTAAAGGCTACTCTAATCTAGGTCTAAGGGTGGAGGAAGACTCTTTTTGTATTTTTAT
>LBNU01032465.1:124110-168737 GCA_014162995.1 Artemisia annua
CTTTCTAGTGAGATTTTTATTTTATTTTTCTAGGATTTCTTTAGTCTATCTATTTTCTTTGTGGTTTTTTGTTCGTAATTACTTGCCCATTAATTATTCCGTTGGCCTTATGGAAAACGCGAATCCACCCCTTACACCGGACGAAGTGGCTTTGTTACGTAGCCAAATTGAGGAAGAGATAAGTGGCCTTAGGGAGCTCAATAGTATGATCGATATAGAGCTTGACTATGCCCTTAACGACCTAGCAACCGCCATGTACTCGGACAATTACTTAGAAAACAACAATCTTACGATCGACGAGTTGGTTGAAAAGCTTTATGAAGATGAGATAGATCCTAGGTTGGATGATTATTACAATTTATACCCCACTAAGGAGGAGATTGCCTACTATAACAACCTAGTTGATAACCCTAGACCACCCTTTATTAAAATTGACCCAAAAATTAAGAGGGGTGATCCTGGGAATGTGAAGATACCATGTATGATTGGGTACAAACATATTGAGCATGCTTACATTGACTGTGAATCCCCAATCAACATGATGTCCTCAAGCCTTTATAGCCACATCATGAATAGACCACTTGAGCCTAGGAAAGACCCAAAGTATCCCGACGGAATTTGTAACTTCGTTGGAAGAATTAAGGGTATTCATGTCCTTGTCGGAAATTTCACCTTTGTCACCGACTTCATGGTCCTTGAAGATCTGGCAAGTGTTGTTGATTGCCGCTTATCTCACGTTGTGTTAGGCAAACCATTTGTTGAGGTGTCCAATTTGAAGTATGATCGTTTAGAAGGCACGGTTCAGTTTTCTAATAACATTGATAGAATCACTTATAGGATGCCCTATAAAGTAAAAGAATTTCGATTTGTGCCCCGGTTAGACAAAGATTACATTGGTGCAATTGAGGACATCAATGATGAGGATAAGGAGAAAGGCATGGATTATGTTTGGAATAAAAGAAGCCTATATTATAAAGATTGTTTGAACCTCGAACCTAGATACAAAGTAGATATGGAGGTTGTTAGAATGATTGGAGGGGCAATTGAGAAACAAAATAGGGAGACGTAGAGCCCGTGACTTTGAGTCTAGCTACAAGACTCGTTAATAAAGAAAAGCGCTTCTTGGGAGGCAACCCATGCTTTGTGTGTTTGTTTGTTTGTTTATTTGATTTTATTTGTTTCCGTATGTAAGTTATATTTCTTGTTATTGATTCATGCTTCAAACTAAATTGTGAAAATGCTTTATTTTGTTTTTAACTTCGTCTTAACTACATATAAAGGTATTTTGCAAAAACTAAGTGTAAGGGAAATCTAAATCGGTTTATAAAGAACGAATGAACATGAATCATAACAATGTAAATTAACATACATATTAGTATTTGTTTGAGTCAAATGCTTGTATCGAGTCATAATGAATTTTTGCAGGAATTCCAGGAAGTAAGATCTAGTTTTTCCAGAATTTTTTCCGGAAACTTAACATGAGAATTCTGTCAGATCATTCTGACGGCGTCAGGCATAACACCTGACGGCGTCAGGCATAACACCTGACGGCGTCAGGTTAAAATTTTCTGCAATTTTTGAAAGTTTTGTATTTCTTCCGGAAACCTAAAAAGTTTTGTCAATTCTTTAACTTATAATCTCCAGGAATTCTGCAAAATATTCATTCCACAAGCATTATATCCTATTATGTAGATTTTACCGCCGATTTTATGCGAGGTTGGCCTTTATCTTTTTCAAGTTAACAGGTTATTTTGGACAAGAAGACGTTTATTATTTTGGAAGGGAAGCTTTGAGCGTTCGCCTTTCTTGGAAGAAGATCTAACCATGTTACCTCATTATCCACATCAAACGATTCAGGGGAGTATTTGATTTCATTCTTTTATTTTATTTACTTTTACATCTTCTATTTGAACATTGGGGACAATGTTCGGTTTAAGTGTAAGGGGGTAAATGAAGACACCTTATAACCTGACGCCGTCAGAGTGTAAAATCTATATATAGTTTTCTAATTTTCATTCATTAGGGTGGAACTTTGTGGAGAACTTTTAGGGCAAACCCTAAAGACGAATTTTCTGTACTTTTTAGGATTTCCAACCCTTGGAACCCTCATGCTTAATTAAAGATAAGTCTTCACTTTAATTCAATCAATATGTCTATGTGTTGGTTGATTATCTCTTTTGCTTGTCTTTTAATTAACATGTGTAGCTAAATTCTCTAGTGTTTGCTTAGATCTAATGAAACCTAACTATTAATTATTGGTTGATTGGTGTGTGTTGTTGTTTGTTGGGATGATTGTTCCATCAATGTTAGGCTCAAGAAAACTGGCCAACCTCCTTTATGGTAACGTGCTTGAACGTCTTGGGAAACATGTAGCCAAGGCATACTAGGCTATTAAGGTAGTATTTAACGCATGAGCCACTGTTTACAACCCCTATGGTTGTGCCGTGCATGGCATAGGGCGAGATAAGAGCTCATAGAATTGGAGAGATATGTATGCCACTCCATGAGTTATTAGGAATACACCCTTCATCCACACAAGTAACATACATATCAATTAACCGGTAAAAGATAGTTAGGGAGTAATGAAATCTAAGTAAACACAACTTTCTCCATATTGTTTTCACAACCACAATAGTTTAGATATTTATTTTATTTTAATTTGCATAAGTAGTAAACTTGGGTTAGTTGACTAGCAACTAATTCCGCCCTTCCTCTAAAAACCGAGATTTTAATTGCTTTCAAAAAAATATAAAAATACAAAAAGAATCTTCCTTCCACCCTTAGACCTATTAGAGTAGCTTTTCTATCCTAACGAACACTATTCCCTGTGAGAGAACGATCAATCCCCCGTACTTACCACTATCCTATACTACATCGGTCAGGTACACTGCCTGGTGGGGTTGTAAGCCTCTTGAGATCCCTCGAGAGGTAAAACCTGTTGTAAGGTCACAAAACCACGCATCAGTATATATGGTAAATTTTTGAAAATATTAAGTTTAGGGACTGTTTTTGATAATTCTTAGAAGTTATAAGTATAAGGACCCTTTTTGCAAAGTTATATAACCTTAGGATAAAAAGATAAATAGTTATAAACTTAAAAGGACTAGTTTTGCAAATATTAGAAAGTTAAGGGTATAAACGGTAAAATCTTGAAAACTTGTAAGTTTAAGGGTCATTTCTGCCATTTTCTCAAAATATAGAAGTATAGGGGCTAATTGTGTAGATTCTAGGAACTTAAATGCCTAAATGTTATATGTTTATAAGTCTAGGGTAGAAAATGTAAATATACAAACTATAAGGGTATAAATGAAATATTTGCTTAATAAATAAAAGTGCTATTTTTTTATAATGTGTCACAATAGTAGGGAGCTTCATGCGAGGAGTACTATGTGGATATTTTGTTTTGACGAGTTTGCTGGTTTTACGATTTAAAGTGCCCTGGCTCCTCAAATGATTATTGCATATACTTCTGGGTTATGATGGCCCGAACGGTGATACATCATATTTAAGACTAGTACTTAATAACATGACACAATAGTAGGGAACTTCATGTGAGGAGTATTAACTTCTGAATTATGATGGCCCGAACGGTATTATGTTGATGACATAATACAATAGTAGGGAGCTTCATGTGAGGAGTCTTATACTTCTGAATTGTGATGGCCCGAACGGTGTTATGTTATAACCTAAAATACTTAACAACGTAACACAATACTAGGGAACTTCATGTGAGGGTTATATACATCTGAATTATGATGGCCCGAACGGTATTATGTTGATAACATAATACAATACTAGGGAGCTTCATGTGAGGAGTCTTATATAATTCTGAATTATGATGGCCTGAACGGTGTTATATTAAAACTAAACTAAAAACCCTAAGAATGATTACTTGAGAAAACATAAAATAAGATAACTAAAGCTTGACATACATCCACACCAACAAACCCCGGGATACGTGAGTAGGCAGTCTAGTCTCCGAGTCACTTTTAACATCAATCACATTTCACAAGGCTCAGGTGATTTTTCATAGCCTCACACTTTTTAAAATGCTTTCTAAATGTTTTACAAACCCTGTGAGGGGGATACGTGCTACTTGCTTTACTTAAAACCGAATACAAGTCTTTTTCTTTGGTTATTGCACGAGTAAACTAACTGCCACCACTACATAACTAAAATTTATGAATCTAATCGTTTGGGATATTTTACCCACGCGAACGCGAGTATAGTTGATAGATCTATTGGAGTTTGACAACTCCCGTTGGTATTAACACCTCTCTGGGTGGTACCAATAAGTACTATACTTAAACCCACTGAAGGATTAACTTTGGCAAGTTATCCTTCCCATCCCCTCATGTTGGGTCTGCAGCCCACATGACCCGGATTGTTAAGGTGTGGTTCATGAGCTTAGTGCAATAACACCCCTGTCTATAGTATTATACTGATCATACAATACTGACAGATACAACTGTTTAAATACGGTTTCTACTACTCTACAAGGGTGTAAAACAACGTAGCCCATGCTTTACTAAACTTGTATTCACATCACTACTTAAACCTATGACTCTCACTCAACACCTAGTGTTGACTTTTTAAGCATGTATCCTAGGTATATAGCCGTTACGGAGCTTTGGCAGGAAGCGGCACTGAACTCGGAGGACTTTCAACTTTGTTATCATTCAAACACTATTTCACACTCAGATTCACGGGACCTCACTTTAATAAAACTCTGATATTTTAATGAATGATAACATATTTATAAAAACATCTCTTTTCGAGTCGTTTTCTATTACTGTAACTGTGATTCCATGAAGTAATACCCCAACCCTAAATCCGCTGCGAAACGTGAAAATGGGGGTGTTACACTGCACCCTTTGCTCTAAGCAATAAATCCAACAACGCATTAGTTGTAGCGTCGGGTGCAGTGGCTTGGAGCCGGTGCCAAGCAGACGTGGCACGGCACCATAGCGCTGCCACCTCATAGGAACCCCCATGTGCCAAAGGAATCATGAAGCCAGTGGCTTGAGCCAATGCATGCTCCGTCTTTTTCTTTTTCTTTTTCTTTTTCTTTTTCCTTTCTTCTTCTTTTTTGTTGTTGATTTAAATGGGTTTTTTTTGGTTGTACGTGTGTTAAGATTACATAAATATCCAACTTAAACTTATAATTGTATATATATCCTTCTAAAAGCTCAAAAATTGCATATATATCCAACTTAAATTTATAATTGCATGTGTATCATTCCTAAACCTTAAATATTTCATATATATTCAAATAACTATTTAATATATTTTTACAACTCGAAATATATAACAACTATAATTATTAAAAATATACAATTTTTTAAATTATTTTTTCTTGTACAAGCATTGGAAAGAAGTTGTTGCAGTTAGAAATTTAGAAGAACTTGAATATAATGAAGTTGAATACTAGAGTGAGGATGACGATATTGAAATCTTCTGCTATGATAATTTGCACTTGGCATACTCTCCAAGTCATCTCCTAAATTTCGTATTTAGAATGTTTATTATTTTGTGTTTAAAACATTTATGCTTCAACAATCTATATTTTCGCTAAAGATATTCACTTTCATATGTTATATGATTATTGATTATTGATTTAGCTTACTTAAGTTTTTAATATGATATGTGAACATCAAAAACATATACATCGCTTATTAGTGTACGTTAATGTCAAATTTAGTGTAGAAGTTTTATGAAAACTCTATACATTACATGTTTATGTATGTTAATAATAAAATTAAACAATTTATGCTCTGCTTTATTATGCATCATAATCAATACTTATGTAAAACGATAACGGTTATGTAAAGGTTATGTATGTTAATCAATATTTATTTAAAATGTTAATCAAATAAAATCTTAATCAGTTTATGTAAAGGTTATTTACACATTATCAAGAATGATATAATTTCAATATTTTTGAACAATAAAAACAAAAAAAAAATACATTTTAACATTTATTTAAATAAGTATAATATATTTTTCGAGAAAAAAATCATATTCTTGTGAATTCTTATTAATTTTTCTATCCCTCATTTTCATCTGGAGTAAAAATGAAGAGAAGTGAAGCGATTTAGTCAACACACTGATTATCTTTAGTATCACCACTAAACTAAGAGCATTGAGAATACATAAAGTGTTTCAAAGTCTTTTCTTCTAACATATTATTTGTGATGAGCCATCAATGAAGAAAAGCTCTTTTGAAGACACGCATCAGTTTTAGTAGAGATAAAGAAAAGAGGGCTAGCTCAGTTTTGGCGGCTTAGGAACAATAGTAACCTCTTACAACCTGATCACAATGTATTTTGAAGTGAACAGTAATGACTCATGTTTTTTAGCTTTGGAAAGACGTATTTATTTAGGGTGAACTACTCCTCGCTATAGTTGTCCATCATTTTTTAGCTGAACACTGAACATCACGAACACTTTCAAAGTGGAGTTGTATTTGTTAATATAGGTAAGAGTACATTGTGTTTATAATTGTTACATACATATTACTAGCATTAACGCCACTCTTCATAAACCAAGCCCAACAAGCCAAATGTGAGAGGAAAAAGAACAACCGTAATTTTCACTAGACCGAGCTATTTGGCATTTTTAGACTAAAAATAGTGAAAAGAGTTGATCCGATACTGTTTAGAAGCCGACAATTCACAAGCCAAGCCAAAGGTATCTCAACTAAGCTCTCTTCTTCCCATAAAATTTTTACACTTGATATACAAATAATACTATCGGTCTATCGTATATAAACGCTCCGCGATAACGCGCGAGTTAAAATCCTCGTATATAACAATCATGATATCTATGATGAGTTTACTTAACGTATTCATATTATATATGTGATAAGGTGATTTTTGTGAGGTTAAACATTGACTTCATATATTGTTTTTTGTCACCTAGTACATTTTGAATCTCGGGACATCGTACATTTGAAACAAATGTTATTTTTGCTATTTATAAATCTATAATTATCGTAATTTAGAGTTTAAAAATTACACTAAAAAATTATTTTAATATATATGGCATATTAAAGGGTTAGAAATAATATATATGCAATTACGAAGGTTTTAAAATGATATATACGCAATTACAAAATTTTAGAAAAGATAATTAGCAATTTAAGTTGGATGTATATGCAATTTTGAGCTTTTGAAAGAATATATATATATGCAATTATAAATTTAAGTTAGATATATATGTAATTTTGAGCTTTTGAAAGGATATATATATGCAATTCCTTCTCTTATTTTTAATGAATGAAAAATTAGTTGGTTTGAAGAAAAAAGAGTGTTTAGGGAGGGGTTTTGACTATGTGAGTGGAAAGAGAAGTGAACGTATGAAATGTTGAAGTGGCCTGATGTGGTACCAAAAATGTGTCATGGCTTGAGCTGCTCTTATACTCTCTGTTAGACACGCACATGCAGGTTTATTTATTTTTAAAGCTCTAGCAATACATCAAATATGTTCAAAGGCGTTGCCTTTTTTTAGTATTATTTTATTAGTCATGTGGCGATTGAACTTTGATTTGCAAGAAATGAATGAGGGGTATGTTGGACGGAATCAGGACTAAAAGAGATCAGGTTTACAAAATATTTTAAATCATAATAGTAAACGTAAGTTTTTGAGACCGGGTGCATTTAGACAAAATCAAGGTTTTAATTTGTTAAAAAAAAAAAAACTCGATTTTCTATAAATGCACTTGATCTCAGAAAATTGTGTATTTAGTCTTGTTTGATATTCCTTAAGCGCATTTGGTGACTTTGTGTTCCGGTTCCGTCCTTGTATGTATTT
Source organism: Artemisia annua (assembly GCA_014162995.1). Classification (NCBI taxonomy): domain Eukaryota; kingdom Viridiplantae; phylum Streptophyta; class Magnoliopsida; order Asterales; family Asteraceae; genus Artemisia; species Artemisia annua. Next base: position 131,923 of record LBNU01032465.1, read on the forward strand.
ACTTATTTGTATGCATGTGATCTGATTTTAGTTTGCATTACCGCTGTTTTACAGTTAGAACATGTGAGCAAACAATGCAAATTCTTATACCATCTGTGCTTGTCAATTCCAGATTTTAACCAGTGATTGTTGCTCTTGTGGATATATTGTCGCCTCACGAAAGATGCTACTTCTTATTGCAAGTATGGGCTCTTAGCTATAAGTACCAATTTATATAAACTTACTGTAACACCCCAACCCGACAAGGGTAGAAGTATCACATTATGGTGTCACTCAGAACATACAATGCAAGCGGAAGACTTATAAAACATAAAGTTACAAAGGATATTCTAATGATTACAAAGGAAATACTAACTCTATACAAGAATGAGAATACAAAGCTAAACCAAAAATCTAATCGAATCCAAGTCTCAATGGCTTCTAATCATTGGGGTAGTCCACTAACGCTCCTATGCACTCTTCACCCAAACCCAGCTTCCAACCTAAAACCTGCCGCAGGAAAAGAAATGCGGCTGAGCTTAAAAAGCCCAGTGAACAGATATATAACAAACGGATAATCGAAATGTATATGAGTAATGGAAGAGGAAATCATAAACTCCTGCTGAAAAGAATATCATCTGTCAAATGCATAAGAGATCAACGAACAGCCGAACAATATCATAAGTTAAACAAATGAAGGATCATAATGATATCAACGTAAGCATAATCATAAGAGAATAATGAGCACGTAATAACAAAGGCTTGTCCACCAGAGACACTCGAATGGACAAAAGAAATAAAGGAAAACCACGAGCCGACCTACCAGAGACACTCGAATAGGTCTAATCACATAATCACATATCCGTCAATTCATAGGGTGTACATAGAGTAGCTAGCTCCAATGTACCAGACGTGAAAGGGGTACAAGGCACGTACAACCAGTCGCAAATCAAATCGTATCATATCATATCAAACGTACCTAGGATGCATCCATACGCCCCCCACAAACAAACATACATATACACCTGCTCATAAGACAAGCATACATATATCCAAAGTGGCCAAGTGATCACATATCATATCATAAACAGACGGGGACGCCGGGGACTAATCACACCGCCCCAGATAGTGTCATGCCATCGGTGCCTCGATGACACGCCCATGGTACCTCCATGAGTAGTTAGTAAACTCGGGCATCAGAACAGAACATATCAGAGCAAACAAAGTAAAGCTATCCATAACAGAATGCTCCCAGAGCATAACAAAACAGAATGCTCCCAGAGCATAATATAACTGAGTCTCATAATAATTAGTAATCACATAATCATAATCAAAGTGGATAGCAAATCAGAATCAAATCAGAGGAATCATAGCAAAGGCTCATATCAAACGAATCATATCAAAAGGGATCATAGTAAAGTCAAGGATCGAAAGTCATGAGAAGTCCCTATTGAAAAGGAAAGAATATCTGTACCTCAAACCGCCAATGAACTCATATCATAACATAAGAATAGGAAGTCACTCTTTCTCCAGCGAATCTACACGAATTAATCATCGGCTTATTATTAATAACTTATATTAAATCAGTTTACTCGTTTTAGTCGGCTTTCCATTTTTAGTAACTTTCCCGAATTAGTAAATTTTATAGATTAGGGTCACAAATGACAATTATAATAGTTTAGGGTTAATCATGTCAATTTAGTAAAGTTTAGGGTCAAAATATAAATTGTCAAAATTATATCTTAAGAATGTCAAATAAAATTATTTTAAAGTTGATACTAAAATTTTATATCAAAATGATAATTTTAGACCCTGTATATGCAAACGTATTCTCATCTTTAATTTAGACTTCGACGACCCAAAATATAATTTACACATGAATACCCACATTACTCTCATATTTGAACACGCCACATACATATGTACATGCCTAGTTAACCACTTCATTTCACCCCTAATCATACACGACACACGCCACAATATTTATATTCGACACACACATTCCCACATGAAATATAAACTGAAACACGAAACACGCCCTTTATTTATTTAGAACCAAAATCCAATCCGTGACACCTTTAGCTATTTTACGATTCGAAAACTATTAGAAAGCAAGCATGCATGTACTCTTATTTTAACTCGTATTAGAGCAGGTTCAACATGTTATGTATTCTTTGTTTAAATACTCCACACAACACACACTCATACGTGTATACATGAAATACTAGCACACAAAATTAAACAGAGTTACATGCAAACACATATACTAAACTCTTGTCCATGTCATTTAACATGCATGTCCCATATTCATACTTAAGTTTATATTCAGATTCTTAACATGTATAAAATTGATCGACCCATTCATGCATGTAAACCATTCGAACAGCCATTAAAACTCAATATTGACCTATGGACCTTTATCATTTCATGCGACCTATTACATCCATTCCTTTCGTTTTAGAACCAGATTTTAACATATAAAAAGTAGATCCAACTCACGAGCATGTTTCAAATTCGAAAGGCCAAAGAACACAAGATCGACATATAGGCGTTTATCATGTTATACGATTACTATACATGCATGCCTTCTCTTTTATTTAGTTCGAATAGGATTAAGTATTAAAACATGTTTAGGTCGTGTATAAAATAGATCGAAGCATACGTAAAACATGAGCCGAAACAAACATATAGATCGAAATATATTAGGTTTCATTTGCGTTTCCACATTTAACATATACATTAGATTAGTTTCTCATGTTTGATACGTATACATATTGTATAATTCGAATTCAAGATGCACAAGGACGACATGGAATACCTTGGTTGAATGTAGGAACGAATCAAGAGCACAAAGAACCAAACTTAAACCCTTCGAACCCAAATCGAACACGAACCGCTAAATGTACCCCAAGAGTCTGCCCACTCGCGAACCGCTAACGAAACCAAAACTGAACCAAAGTATTAATCGCAACCCGGATCGAATAAGAACCAAAGCACAACTCCATAATGGAATAATGCTTCATGAGAAAAATACTCAGCCTTGCTAAGTTCTCAAATCGCTCAGTTTTAACGTATTCTTTTGTTTAGGAACTGGTTGTGAATTAGGTTATGCTAGAGTTACGTTTATATGATCACGTAGAACTGATACTTCGAAAAGGTAGGGATGTGGTGGAGTTGTTATTGACCGAGTATTTAGGGAGTATCTCAAGTTGTAGCAAAGTTTGAATTCATTTTATTTGTTTTACTCCATACACTAATTATCTAGATAGTAATACAAGTTTTAAAAATAAGTCATGTTATATTATTAATTTCGTGTGAAAGGGGTGTGTCACCAAAAAGGTTTCGGCCCACCAAAATGCACCATGAAAGCGTATAGAAATCTTTTCCAATTAAGTATGTACCGGTTCTATATATTATTTAGGCTAGGAATAGATTTATTTTGTATTCAACTTATAAGGTATAGTTTAGGATCAATTTAATTTCAAGTGTATAATATATGGTTCACATATTCTTAATTTATCAAAACAAACTTAGGTTATAATTTAAATGTTTAGTTAAAATGTGATTTCGGATTTTTTTAGGTCATTATACTTACTCTGTTAAAAACTTAAAATTATCAGTACTTACTTTAAAGAGTGATGATAACTGAAACATTTTCTTTGGGAAAGTTTTCTTACAAAATTACCACATTTTTGGCAAAAAGAAGCAGATATATATAAAGAATTCTGAGCAAACTCGAAATTGGGTTTTATATAAACATGTGATAGCGATATAAAGGAGTTAATTTATTAAAGTTCTTGTCAAATACTCGTACTCCCTCCGTCTTAAAATAAGTGTCCAGTTTGACTTTTCAGAGTCAAACTGGTTCAACTTTTATCTTTAATATTTTTCTTTGTGTTACATAATACTTAATGAAAAATTATACCAATGAAAAATACACTTAAAACTCAATCTATTCATATATTTTGCTTCAAGTATTATATAATACCCGCAAAAATAGATAAGGTCAAAGTTGAACCAGTTTGAATTTGAAAAGTCAAACTGGACACTTATTTTGGGACGGAGGGAGTATTAATTAAGATAAGTCTTAAGAAAAAAATATAAAACGACAGAAGGGAACAAATATCGGGTTTAGTGGGAGGCGGCCGTAGTTGAGTCTTTGATTTGGCCACGTCCTCATCAGTTATTATTGGTGACCAACCAAGGGTCCCATCTATCCACCAATCAAGGTTTTCTGAAAAGTAAATTCGAAATATCAATTTTGATAGAAGGGAAAAATGTCTAAAAATACATTCAACTTGCCACTTATTACTATTATATGCTATAAACTTTTTTTTTCCTATTGTATGCACAAACTTTCTTAATCACCCTATTGTAACAATATTACGGGTTTTTGATGACGTGGCAATACTTAATCACACTAATTACGGTGTAATTAGTTGAATAAAAACCCGTAATATTGTTACAATAGGGTGATTTAGAAAGTTTGTGCATACAATAGGAAAAAAAAAAGTTTATAGCATACAATAGTAATAAGTGCCAAGTTGAATGTATTTTTAGATATTTTTCCCTTGATAGAACGATCGAAGGTCTTAAAAGTAAATTAATATGAACTTTCATAATACTAATTCACAAATACAGTATCTTAAAGTATAGTTTGAAAATTGAGATTCAAACCGAAATCGAATTATTAATAACCCCCAACCAAGCTCAGAAGTCAGAACTCGATTTTACATTTGAAGGGATCCCATATCAGTTATAATCAAGGTTGTCAATTGTCAAATATGAGTCATACTTTTTCTCCCCTCAACCAAATCAAAACCCAAAAAACTGTGTAAACACGCCTAAACCGTCGTCCATTCTTTACCACTCGTATTTGACAAATAGCTTAGCTTCTTTTCAACTTTGGCTAGACAGAAACGACATCAAGAACCCGACCAGATTGGGAAACAAGTCAACAACCGACGACAGACCCCGAATAGGGTTTAAAGTTGTTCTTAAGTAAAAACCTCAATGCACTTGCTTTTATATTGATAATCTATCGGAGTTGGGTGCTGAAAACATAATGCATAAAATATAAATTTGGATTAAATATTTGTATATTGTTACAAATTAAATAAAACGTATATATAAAGTATCAGGCGGTATTATCAGGCGCATGTCTACGTATCATCATGCGCATGCAATATGCAATTATGCATATCTTTGTAAAGAAGATATATATTAAACATAGACAAAATATTACTACAATTATTCAAATCCAAATAGTCAATACTCAAATACGATTAATTTATCACCAAATGTCTCATACTTTACCTCACACAAAATTTTGCATTATGCATATACAAATATCAACTCCATATAATGCACTCTCATCCGTACATCTCTCAATACAAACTCAAATTTACCCATATCTCCAATAATTACCACTACTAAAAATTACTATATCACGCATTAACAAAAAAAATATACAAAATATTTAACTTAATCAATAATATCTCGAAAGTCAACGAGAAAATCATCAATATTAAACTCCCCAAACTCCTCGCCACAGTAATTTCCCGAGACCACAAAATCCGGTAAATCAAAAGGCAAAGACTCAAAATCCTCGAACGCCGTTGTATCGTCACGCAGCACAGATGTGGGCGACATAACGGCGTTACTTAGCACCCCTTCACTACCACAACTACTTGTACTAGTACTAGTAGTTGTGATCGTTTCGGTGACAGGTGGAAAGTTTGTAACGGCGTTATGACCTTTCAGCTTAAAAGCTGCTTGGTCATAAACCGTTGCGGCTTCCTCAGGTGTATTAAAAGTTCCTAACCAAATTCGTTTCTTTTGAAAAGGGTCACGGATTTCAGCTGCCCACCTGCCCCACGGTCTACGTCGAACTCCTCGATACTTTTTAACCGTTGATGATTTGTTACTGATCTTTTTTACTGTTTTCAAAGACTCATGAGCTGTAAAGTCGATAACTGAAATATGTTTTTTTACTCGCTTAAAAACTCGTTGATCATATCCTTCGTCTTCGCTAGATGAGTCTGTCGCGTAAGGATCCGTTACTGTGATCCTTACAGACTTGTTGTGATGTCCCTTAACGGGTTTATTTGTTGTTACTACGTGTTCTGTTAGCTTAACGCCCGATCGTACGGATACTGTACGATCGACGTCCATAACAGAACGCTAGTACCAACAAGAAACAACAACTAAGGAACACAAAGTTGTGTTTTATGTTTTGTTTTGGGCGGGAGAGTTTCCCTCCAAAACGGAGGGAGATTTTATTTTTTTTCTAGAGGAGAAGAATTAAGAATGAAGTGATTTGAGGGAGAAAGAGTGTATTTAAAGAAGAATAGGCTCCACTCCACTAGTAGAATACACACCACATGCTTTTGACAGTGTAAATAAGTTCATTTTGGACCCTACGTTATCACTTTTAATAGTTTTTCAGTCCTACACAATCTACTTTAATTGAGTATATGTCTAATACTTGTACTAATCTCGCATTATGACAAACAAAACACGGTTTTTTTTAGTTTTAATATCCAAAAGTAAGAAGAAATATCGATTTTCTTATACGCTCTACGCTACATGTCCCTTAGCATAAGTAAAGAAATATGAAGACGTGATTTGAGCGCATGCACTCTAGACTAGATGTCCCTCGTCAAACTGAACCAAATGAAACGTCATATAGAATGTTTCATTCCTATCTTCGTGATTTTAGATTTCATTGTTCAAATATAGTTTCAAATGATTCGTGGTCTTTATAAACAACTCTACTTGTACCAACAATTTAATTGATTCACAACAACAACAATAATACCCAATCTCGTCAGAGTGAGGTATGAGAGATGTGAGATGTAGACAGTCACACCTCTACCCGAATGTAAAAGAAATGCGCGCTGTAATTCAAATTTAATTGATTAGTGTTGCAAAAGGCAAAAGTTATTGATTAGAAAACTCATACATGAACATTTTAAAGGGGATGAATTGCAAATATATTAGTGAAGCACTAATCTATACTACTTATAATGGAGGAATGACTCTCTCTCTAAAAAATTAAGATGTACAAAAAAGGATGCAAGGTTTACAACACTTTATAGCAAGGAATTTTCATAATTACAACAAGCAAAGCATTGTGTACAACAAAAACAAGCATGAATCGAAATTCAGACCAAAATCCTTAGAATTATACATTAATAGCATTAAAAACACCCCTACACCCAATATTACAATCATTTATACATAATGTACAAGTATGTAAAGCACACCCTAAACTAAAAAAACACTATTTCTTATATCAATTAATACATAATTTAAAACACCCCACCACTAATATGTACAACTACCTAAGCACAATGTACAAAACAATTAATGCTTGGTGTTTCCACAGCGCACAACAAAACTTTGAATACTGAACCTTCAGTTACCAACAACAATACCGATATTTGACCACAAAGATACAAATACCACAAGATATCTATACCCCGGTTATACAACCTCAGACTTATGAATCGTCATTGGTACAAAGTAAAACGAATAAGAAAGAACAGTAGATCCTATTCAACAATAAACAACTTCACTATCTTTATTCTATTAACACCTCACGTCAATATAAGACAAGAACAACAACGTTTCCCATCTCACAATCCAATCTCAAGACAATATACATCTAAACCCATCTCACATATACAAGACTCGAATCGAAAAGAAAAAGCAGCTAAAAGAGATCTCAGATTCAAAACTTGCTCACAAATCAATTAAGCTTTACAAGTTTTTGTTAAACCCATCATAGATCTATTAGAACATAACATCTCTTTTAATATCCGAAATTCATAAAGAAAAAACAAAACAAAAGTGTTTCATTCTTTTTTTTTTCGGTCTAATGATAAACGAAACACATATCAAACCTACCCGAGACCTTCTACAAGATCTTAAAGCCATTTATTACTTGATCTCTTCGTGGGTTTTGAGATTCGAACAAACGTGTTCAACGTTTAGAAGAAGAAAGAAAGAAGTGGCAAAAGGTTTTGTGTGTTGTGGTGGTTAAACCTCATGGCTGATGAGTGTTGATTTAGATAGATGAAATGATAGTGTTCTTGCAAGATAGATGAAATTTTGTTTTGATAAAAATTAGGTGGGAGAAAAACACAGATGGGGGTGTGAGTTTTAAGTTTAGGGTTACTAATGACCTAAAGTTGGTATATGCACTTAGATTAGATAGACTTTGGACCGGGTATTGTGGAATTAAGATGGACCGGGTATAGGGATTTTTTGTGGGCCTATAAATTCGTTTATGCTAAATGGATAAACTATTTGAGGTTTTTTTAAATGGCAACGTACTTCAAAGACAATCATATAAGCATAACTCAAGCGAACAATTCCTAGCCATCACTTTTGACTTTTGATGCCGTTAACATTTATCTTAGGGTACCTGCCGCTACAATGGGCCAACGGGTTCGAGCCCGAACGGGCACGGGCTATACGAAATTCTTGATATCCGTAAATTTATTGCCAAAAAGAACATAATAAACTAAAATACATTATTAATTGAAAAATTTTATTTCAGGGTACCCGCCGCTGCAACGCGCGGGTACCCTGCTAGTTATATAGAAGTAGCAAACTTCTGTCTTTATACAATTGTGGTCGTGTCGGATGGAAAACTAGAAAATGACAGGGCAGGTGTGGAAAATCCAACGTTGTCTCCTTCTGACTTGGTCAAAAGCTATTTCTGACTTATTGCTTCCCATCTTGGCACTTTGCAACTTTTTATCCACAATGTACAAACCAGCCTTTGAAAATTCTTTTGATTTTTCTTTGTATAAAATCATACTAGAACATATCAATCCAATATAACCGCAATAGTAGCAATACTAAGGGTGAGCATTCCGACCGTTTGGACCGGACCGATCGACAAAACCGACCGGACCGACCAAAAACCGGACCGACCGAAGGACCAACGGTTCGATCTCGGTCTGGGATTTTTCATTAATTCGGTCCTCGGTTCGGTCTAGACCGACCAAAAAACCGAAAAAACTTGCCAAAATCTTGCCTAATTGGACCGGACCGACCGAAGACCGACCGGACCGAACCGGACCGACCGGACCAAACCAGACCGAGACCGGACCGACCACATTCGGTCCGGTCTCGGTCTATGGTTTTTCCCTAACTCGGTCTTCGGTCCGATCCGGTCTTGGCCGGTCCGGTCCGGTTTTTGCCCCGTGATCACCCCTATGCAATACTACATTATCACCAATCAAATCCAAAATCAAAATCAAAGAATATATTCAGGGAGAGAAAGAAGAATTCGATTTTGTTTACTTAAGGATGTAAACATGTGTCATATACAATTATACGGGATGATGATTGTATTTATTTCGTTTCCAATTTTGTAAGTAAAATGATTAATGTTGTTAGAATACATGTTAAAATTCGAGATGATAACGGACTAACATTTCGGTAAATATTGTGATATGTATGCCTTTTGTCTATAGGGTAAAAGTTAAAAATGCTAAGCATGCTTTCTTAGATGTACCAATATGCTAAACATAGTCATTTATGTACCAACACGCTAAGCCAAAGTTCAAATTATGTACAATATGATGGTATTGATTCACATTCCTAAATTAATACTATTGATTAATTTGGTGATTATCTATATTAGAGAAACATATGTGTTGCCTATTTTAATAGGAATTGCTTGGAGAACAAGCTATTGTTTTCTTATATATTAGGATTCATTAGCTAGGTATTAGTGTGAGGAGGTGAGAAAAAAGGAGAGGCCTTATGAGTCTCCCTCCATTTCGTGTGGTGGTCTCGGTGATTCAATAACGACGGAGGCGAATTCCGTTATTATAATCAACCGTTGAGAGTGGTGTGAGGATATACAAAAGTGTCGAGAGTTGAGCGTCTCCAATTTTGTAAGATCTTTTATATAGTGGATGTTAAGTGGCTTAAGGGTCTCGAGGTTTTTACTCTTGTTTAAGAGGTTTTCCTTGTAAAAAGTGTGTTTTGTTTGTTTTTCGTTTTCTTTATCGTTTAGCTATCGTTGTATGATCCATTATTGTGGGTGTAAGATCCCAACAAGTGGTATCAAGAGCCGAGGTTCAAGAAGAAGGAATCATATAAACTGACCCCTAAAAACGTAACATTTTTCGTCTCATCAACGCTTATGTTTATTTTATGGTTGTGCAGATGCTTTGCATAACTCAAGGATTCAAACCATTCAAAGTTTTAAAGGTTTACGCTTTAACTTTTATATGTAACTTACGGTAAAGTATTCTTCATTAACTGAAATCGAGGGTCTCCTAAAATAGTTTCAAGGTCTTTATTTTTTTTTATTAAGGCTAAGAAAATCGTGCAAAATAACCCCACGATTGATGAAATTTCTTAATGAAATACCAAAGGTCTTTGGCTTATAAGTATGTCAGTGACCCATCAACCATAAAGTTTTTGGTTAAAGTTTCATTTGCAATATATGTGATGTATTATTTGAATTGTTACATTTAATTCACCCTCAAAGATATGTAAATCTTCATTATAAAGATAATATGGGCCCAAATGATTCTTTTTTATGGTTTCACTTAATTGACTATTCTTTGTTAGGTAACTTTAAGTGATCTAAGTAAGTTGTAATCATAACATCCTTATAGGAAATGGATGTTAACCATAATAAATGATCTTTCAAAGAAAAAAAGAATTAAATAGTCAATTCAATCATCACAATTACTACGGGTTGATTCATACTACTTTTAATTTAAGCAAGGACCAATATTATTGGCGTTATATATATGTTAATAGTTACTAAAAAATTCTTATGTTTGTAAAGTGTTCGAGTAGAGTATTTTCCGAATGAAGTAATAAGTATGTTCGCAAAATTATTTTAACAACCATTAATTCCAATACAACGATGCTAGAGATAGCCGTGATTGATATATAGTTCAAGATCATTACTAAAAGACATTGTGATTATCTTCTTCACTCGGCATTATATAAGCCGCATACATTGGTTCACACATGCACAAGTGTGTACAAGTAGGTAAAGATGATTTTTCGATATGTTTCACTCTTGGATTATAATTTACTAATTAAATGGGTAACTTTTACATTCTTTTATCAACTAGGATTTATAAACTCAGTATGATGCATCATTAGCATATCATCTCCTGTGGTTAGGTTGTATAGTAATTAGGTTGATTATGTCAATGATTTCGTATTCACATTTATAAAACTAGACGAGTACCCGTGCATAGCAACGGGATTTTATAGCGACAAATATTTTATTCATAAAAAAAAGTTTATAGGTTATGAATGAAAAATAATAAAAGTTTGAAAATTTGGGAATTAAACATAATGTTTTGAAACCCGGTTTGACCCGGGTGGTTCAACCGGTTGAACCGTTCCGGTCGAAAAATTGGTCGATTTAAACCGGGTCAACTTGCTAGGTTGGGTCGAAAACGAGTCAAATTAAACCGGTTCAACCCGTAGAGTTTGAAGCGTCCCGGGTCAACCCGGTTTGTGATTTGTATTAATTGGTTGTATTTAATTTGGTAGATGTGTTTTTAATTAGTTGTACAATGTGAATAAATCATTGTACTTTAAGTAATGGGGTGTTTTAATAAGAGTATTAATTACATTTCATAATTTCCTTTAATAAGATTTTTCAAGATTTCACATTACTTGATTTTTCAATTTTCACTTTTCAAGATTGACCATTTTTTCTTTATATGTAGTATAGATAAAATAGATTTTTGAGTCTCTAACTAATTAATTTTTTTCAAAAATATTAGGCCTTAGCAAAGCGACACGTGGCAAAGCTATTAAATGAATTGTTGACACAATAAAACATTTGCATGAAAAGATAAGAAGCATATCAATTTTTTATAAATATACAACAAACATTTATTCCCTGATATGCAAAGGCTATTAATATTAACATTAACATTAGAAATCACAGTCAACAAACCATCTATACTACTTATAATGGAGGAATGACTCTCTCTCCAAAAAATTAAGATGTACAAAAAAGGATGCAAGGTTTACAACACTTTATAGCAAGGAATTTTCATAATTACAACAAGCAAAGCATTGTGTACAACAAAAACAAGCATGAATCGAAATTCAGACCAAAATCCTTAGAATTATACATTAATAGCATTAAAAACACCCCTACACCCAATATTACAATCATTTATACATAATGTACAAGTATGTAAAGCACACCCTAAACTAAAAAAACACTATTTCTTATATCAATTAATACATAATTTAAAACACCCCACCACTAATATGTACAACTACCTAAGCACAATGTACAAAACAATTAATGCTTGGTGTTTCCACAGCGCACAACAAAACTTTGAATACTGAACCTTCAGTTACCAACAACAATACCGATATTTGACCACAAAGATACAAATACCACAAGATATCTATACCCCGGTTATACAACCTCAGACTTATGAATCGTCATTGGTACAAAGTAAAACGAATAAGAAAGAACAGTAGATCATATTCAACAATAAACAACTTCACTATCTTTATTCTATTAACACCTCACGTCAATATAAGACAAGAACAACAACGTTTCCCATCTCACAATCCAATCTCAAGACAACATACATCTAAACCCATCTCACGTATACAAGACTCGAATCGAAAAGAAAAAGCAGCTAAAAGATATCTCAGATTCAAAACTTGCTCACAAATCAATTAAGCTTTACAAGTTTTTGTTAAACCCATCATAGATCTATTAGAACATAACATCTCTTTTAATATCCGAAATTCATAAAGAAAAAACAAAACAAAAGTGTTTCATTCTTTTTTTTGGGTCTAATGATAAACGAAACACATATCAAACCTACCCGAGACCTTCTACAAGATCTTGAAGCCATTTATTACTTGATCTCTTCGTGGTTTTGAGATTCGAACAAACATGTTCAACGTTTAGAAGAAGAAAGAAAGAAGTGGCAAAAGGTTTTGTGTGTTGTGGTGGTTAAACCTCATGGCTGATGAGTGTTGATTTAGATAGATGAAATGATAGTGTTCTTGCAAGATAGATGAAATTTTGTTTTGATAAAAATTAGGTGGGAGAAAAACACAGATGGGGGTGTGAGTTTTAAGTTTAGGGTTACTAATGACCTAAAGTTGGTATATGCACTTAGATTAGATAGACTTTGGACCGGGTATTGTGGAATTAAGATGGACCGGGTATAGGGATTTTTTGTGGGCCTATATATTCGTTTATGCTAAATGGATAAACTATTTGAGGTTTTTTTAAATGGCAACGTACTTCAAAGACAATCATATAAGCATAACTCAAGCGAACAATTCCTAGCCATCACTTTTGACTTTTGATGCCGTTAACATTTATCTTAGGGTACCTGCCGCTACAATGGGCCAACGGGTTCGAGCCCGAACGGGCACGGGCTATACGAAATTCTTGATATCCGTAAATTTATTGCCAAAAAGAACATAATAAACTAAAATACATTATTAATTGAAAAATTTTATTTCAGGGTACCCGCCGCTGCAACGCGCGGGTACCCTGCTAGTTTAAAATAAGGCTTGGATGATGGCATATTTTTTATAATAACATGTGTAATCAATTGATATATGTTTAATGTAAATTAAAACTCGCAAGACACATCAACTGATTAAGTGATTTAAGCATAATATTAAGATAACAATATCAGTTTTTTTATCACGTTACATTTAAATTTTATAAAACAAGACTTTTTTTCTTCTCCATATATGCCAAGGATGCATATGTTAGTGATGCGTGGTTTTGCAACCTTACAACAGGTTTTACCTCTCGAGGGATCTCAAGAGGCTTACAACCCCACCAGGCAATGTACCTGACCGATGTAGTATAGTGAAGTGGTAAGTACGGGGGATTGATCGTTCAACTCAAAGAATAGTGTTCGTTAGGATTGAAATTTATCTACTAGGTTTAGAGATGAGGGATAATTCTTTTTGTATTTTTATGTTTTATGGAAAGCAAGTAAAGATCTCGGGTTTTGGAAGAAGGGGCGGAATTAGTTGCTAATCAACTAACCCAAAAGCTACTACTTAAACTATTGTGTAGGAAAGTAAACTAGGGTTCTACAAGGGAAGTGAAGCATGTCTACCTATGATGTATTACTCCTTGCTAGCTATCAAATTCTACCTATTGACTGTAAACCTTGTTTTAATTGACGGGTGTATTCCTAATAACTCATGGAGTGGCATACATATCTCTCCAATTCTATGAGCTCTTATCTCCTCCTATGCCATGCACTACATAACCATAGGGATTGTAAACAGTGGCTCATGCGTTAAATACTACCTTAATAGCCTAGTATGCCTCGACTACATGTTTCTTAAGACGTTCAAGCACGTTACCATAAAGGAGGTTGGCCAGTTTTCTTAAGCCTAACATCGATGGAACATTCAATCAAAACAAGAATCAATAGGAAACAAGAATTATAAACTAAACCAACTAGATCTATTGAAGTTGTCACGCCTTAATTGATGGAGTTAGACACACACATCAACAAGCCCTCATTGATGAAGATAGACACAAACATCAACAAGAAATCAATAAGATCTAATTGATTATATACAAGTTTCACACAATCATAAGTAGACACTAGGTGATTTAGCAAAACATAATCAATGAAGAACAAGCAACAATAATAATGGAAGACATAATTAAGATAGAATCAACACACCAATACAAGATGTTTATGGAGTGATTAAGACCCTCTAAGTTGCTGGAAAAACACCTACCCTAACCCTAGAATCGGACTTAAGGTTTGGGGCTTACAAAAAGTGAAGTTATAATGTTATATTTATAGGCTGATTTTCTGTCGGCAAAGGGTGACGGCGTCAGCTCTAACACCTGACGGCGTCAGCTCGTCGTTTTCACCAAATCGAAGATTTTTTCGTCCTCTTCGTGTGGGCTTTTGAATCACCCAAATCCGAGTTCGTATGAAGATTTTATGGCCAAAACAGTAACAGCTACTCCGCGTGCAAGTTGTGATTGTCTTGTTTAACTTGTGATGGTTCCACTTTGGTTTCTTCTCGTGCAAGCCTTCTTTATGACGTCGTCGCTCTATATCATCTGACGCCGTCACCTTCAAAAGTCTTCTGGGACGTCTCTTGTAAACCTAAGGCCAGACGGCCTACTTCCAAATACACCTGACGCCGTCAGGTGTAACTTCCTCAAAAGTTCTCTGGAGCGTCAAGTACAAACATAAATCCACCTCTTTTGTCTTCAAGTGACGGCGTCACCTTATGGTGTCTGACGCCGTCAGGTACTGTTCTCAGCATAATTTTAGACTTTGTCGTTTTCTTCACTTTTATGCTCCAAAAACGTCCAAATATGCATGTTTTCTAGAATTCTTCTCAAAAGTACCTAAAATGACAAAAAGAGCGATTTAGGGCAATATTTGATCAAATAAATACGATTTAGGGCTTAAATGACCCCTTAAAACCGTAACACTTTTCGTCTTATCAGTTAGTTTCTAGGAATTTGGTGTTTAATTAATCCTTCTTTACGATCTTTTGCAGACGGTTACATACTCTCGCCTTAATCAACAAGGTTGACATGTTTATGTATTATCGTTGTTTTTACGATTTCTAACTGTTCACTGTTGAATCACTTCATCTTTTATCATTGACAAATAGAGGTATATAAATTTGCATGTGTTAGATCATACGTACAAATATATAATTCTGAAAATCATTTATCTAATTCACGAAACTATGTCTCTCACGTCAGCTTTGTTTCTTTTTGACATGTTCTTATATGTTCTCCTACTCAATGCTTGATTGTTGAACTTTCTCTTTAGCAGAGAGTACTCGATTATATTGAGGCAAAGTTTCTAAAAGCAAGAATTGAAATACCATAAACTATACGAGCCAAATGTTTATCTCCCCCAACATTCCAAGGTTTGGATATATTGTTATTAATAATATGTAGTTTTATTTAATCCTTTCTTTTGTGTTGAGGTTATGCCATATACCAATTATGAATATGATGTTTATGTTTATTTTATGATTACGCAGATGCTTTGCATAACTCAAGGATTCAAATCATTCAAAGTTTTAAAGGTTTATGCTTTAACTTTTATATGTAACTTATGTATAAGGTAAAGTATTCTTCCTTAACTGAAATCGAGGGTTTCCTAAACTAGTTTCAAGGTCTTTATTCTTTTATTCATGCTAAGAAAATCATGCAAAATAACTGCACGATTGATGGAATTTCTCAATGAAATACCAAAGGTCTTTGGGTTATAAGTATGTAAGTGACCCATCAACCATAAAGTTTTTGGTTAAAGTTTCATTCGCAATATATGTTAGATACTATTTGAATTGTTAATTCACCCCAAAGTATGTGAATTTTCATTATCTATACTACATATAAAGGAAAAAGAGTCAAAGTGGAAAAGTGAAAAGTCAATATTGTTGAAATGTTGAAATCTTATTAAAAGAAATTATGAATGTAATTAATATTATTATTAAAACACCCCATTACTTAAAAGTACAATGATTTATTCACATTGTACAACCAAATTAAATACAACCAATTAAAACACAAACCGGATTGACCCGGGACGCTTCAAACCCGACGGGTTGAGCCGGTTTAATTTGACCCATTTTCGACCCAACCTAGAAAGTTGACCCGATTTAAATCGACCTATTTTTCAACCGGAACGGTTCAACCGGTTGAACCACCCGGGTCAAACCGGGTTTCAAAACATTATCCGTTACTTAAAAGTACAATAATTTATTCACATTGTACAGCCAATTAAAAACATATCTATCAAATTAAATACAATCAATTAAAACAAAAACCGGGTTGACCCGGGACACTTCAAACCCGGACGGGTTGAACCAGTTTAATTTGAACCGTTTTCGACCCAACCTAGCAAGTTGACCCGGTTTAAATCGATCCATTTTTTGCTTGGAACGGTTCAACCGGTTGAACCACCCGGGTTGAACCAGGTTTCAAAACATTATGTTAAATTTCCAAATCTTCAAACTTTTATTGTTTTTCGTTTATAACCTATAAACTTTTTTTATCAATAAACTATGTGTCGCTATAAAATCCCGTTGCTATGCACGGGTACTCGTCTAGTAAAGATAATATGGTTTCAATTGATTCTTTTTTATGGTTTCACTTAATTGACTATTCTTTGTTAGGTTACTTTGACTGAACTAAACATTACGAGTAAGTTGTAACCATAACATCCTTGTAAGGAATGGATGTTAACCATAACAAATGATCTTTTAAAGACAAAGATTTAAATAGTTAATTCAATCATCACAATTACTATGGTTTGATTCATACAGCTTTTAAACTTAAGCAAGGACCAAAATTATTGACGTTTTATATTTCTTAACAGTTACTATAAAATTCTAATGTTTGTATAGTGTTCAAGTAGACTATTTTCGGAATGAAGTAATAACTATGTTTTCAAAATCTTTTTTAACAGCTATTCATTCAAATACAACAATGCTAGAGATAGTCGTGATTGATATATAGTTCAAGATCAATACTAACCGACATGGTGATTATCTTCTTCACTCCGCATTATGTAAGCCATATACATTGGTTCACACATGCACAAGTGTGTATAGTCGGTGAAGTTGATTTTTCGATATGTTTTACTTTTGGATTATAACATACTAATTAAATGGGTAATTTTTACATTCTTTTAACAACTACGCTTTATAAACTCAGTCTAATGCATCATTAGCATATAATCTCCTGTGGTTGGGTATATGGTAATCAGGTTGAGGATGTCAATGATTTTGTATTCACCTTTATCGCAAAAGTTTTAATTGTTTACTCTACGTCGAGTTAATATAGAAGCTTACAATCGGTATTAGATTTTTTTTTCAAAGGGGACCTTGATCATACCATTTGTCAAACCATGCCGACGTTTTATCCCTTTTACCCACAACATAGTAGAAAAACGCCTTGTAACATCTGGTAATTTTCCTAAAACCTAATCCTAGCCAAACTTCTATTTTTAGAGCCTGAAACGTTTTAAAACTTTAAAGCATGTTAAATTTGATTTGAAGAGCGTGAGATATATTAGGAACGAGAAATTATTTGTAGACTAGCTCAGCACAACCTAGAAAAACTCGAATTTGTTTCACTTGCCAAATTATTTGATTTATTATGAGTTTGAGAAAAACTATGAAGTTTATGCTTGATTTTATTGGAAAAACTATTTCGAGAACGATGGCGCAAGTTTTATAATTTTTCGAGTCCGTTTGCTAAGTCATTTGAGTCCCGAACCGTTTTATGAAGAAGATTAGCTAAAACCCACCCAAACTACTTCCCCTATAAATACCCCCACCCTACCCCTTAATTCATTTTTACCAACTCAAAAACACACACACTTTCACCTTCTTCTCTCTTCTCTCTCTCTCTACAAAATCCGGCCAACACCCACCGCCGGCGCCGCCACCAATTCCGGCCACCGGAAAATTTTCCGGCCACCTCACGTTACACCACCCATACCATCTTGTAGATCGGGACATCCCCGACTCATCCCCGCAACCCGTTTCACCCCAAACAAACCCACGCGCCCTAGATCTTAAAAAGTAGATTCGAATTTTTCGTGTTTTCCGGCCAAGAACATTTTCCGACGAGACCAAGTGGTATTCGACCCTATAAACCCTTCCTAACCACGTTTTCTTAATAAAACTCATTTTTAACAAAACCCTAATTTTCCTTTTTATTTAAAACCGAAAGTTTTGTTTGTTTTTGATTAAATTCGAAGGTAAATCGTGTGGAACTCGTGTGTATTTTTGGTTTTGGTTCGAATTCACCGCGACTCGGTTGACTCACCGAGTCAACTCGGTTGACTCGGTGAGGTTTGAGGTTATTTTGCGTTTGGTTCGAGTTAGGTAGCGAGTAGGGTTGTATTTTGGGTTGTGGTTAATAAATTTGGGTTCGTTTGGTTGTTTCCGTGGCTCGGCAGCCTTGAACCACCACCACCGAGCCACTTTGGTGGCGGTGGGTGGTCATGGGTTGTCTTGGTTGAGTTATTTGGTCACTTTGGTTGGTTAATAATTAGATTAGGTTAAGTCTTGGTGAAGCCGAAGTGGTATTTGGGATTGAGGTTGTGATTATAGGATTAGTGACGGGTTTAGGATTAGATTTGGTATTTTTGGTTGAGGCGAGATATGGGATTTGTGATGTTTGTTTCGGATTTGGTTTTGGTTATGTTTTGTCGGGATTGGTTATTAGTCTCGGATGGTTATTGTTATTATTATAACCTTATTATTATTATTATTAGTTTTAAACGGTAAATATTAATACGGAATAATAACTATGAAATTAAAATATAAAATTGTTAAAGTTAATTTAATTTGGATGACGGACTTGGTATCCGCTTTGATGACTTATATTATGACTTGTGAACTTGTATTGGACGTATTGGATTTGCGGCTATGGTTATTTGGACTTATGGACCCTTTGGTACACGAGACGGTAGGGTACGTTAGGCCCTTAAAGATCTTAACGTACCTGGAACCCGAACTATACGAAATGGTCGATAAACCTGAACAACTAATGGACAACGTGAATGATATATCCAATCATATTAATATCTACACTTATATTATTATTAACGTTATTTGTATTTAAAAGAGTCGATGACTCGGGAAATGCTTTATAAACGGGCAGGTCATGCCGAAATTTACTAAAATTAATTATTATCTTTACTATACTTTATCAAATATAATCTTAATATATTTTGGGAAATGGGTAATACCGAGACTATTAGGAATTGTTGTCTTTATCTATTCGTGTCTTTTATTCTTTTCTGTTCTTCCTTTCTTTTGACGAGTATTCTTCGAGTCTTTGTTGTTTTCTCATATGTTTTAAGGTTCGCCGACTTGTTCTTTTCTATCTTTCTTCCACACGAGACTACTTTTGGAAAATGTTTTCTTTCAAACGCCATCATCTTTTATAAAACTTCATTCAAGCATTAACTATTAAAGTATTCGAGTACTATTGCTGAGTTATGATATTTATATGATTAGGTTGTGCTGAGGATTGTCTGCTGTGAGGCGTATTTGTTTGGTTGACATATATATCTCGTTACCTGCTGTTGTTAAGGTGTGATTCATAGCCCCACTTTTTATCTTTTAAATGTTTATAAACCCATGGGGTGAGATACATGCTTTAAATGTTTTCTGAGCACAAGTATTTTTGGTATGCTTTCCTGATTGGTATGCTTTCCTGACGATGTGCTAAGTAGCTCTGCCTTGCCTATGCAAGACCCTCAGATCATGAACCATTAATCACTTGCGAGTGAACGCGAATATAGGGATATAGCGCTATAGGAATTGACCCTCCCACTCCTTTTGCTAGATAGGCAAATTGTGGTGTACTATATTCGATTTGTCGAGTAAATGGCAAGTGCTCGACCTTGAGGGCATTGTTATACTATGAAATTCCGCGGTTATATTGATATTATGATTGTGGTTAACGTTTGCGTGTCATGAGCTTAGCATCATCAACAATGTTATATGCACAGGGATGCCTCTATACATTGGTTGTTATCTTGATTACCCGATATTAGCATATGTTGCTCATATCTTATGATTAAACCTTGTGCTCAACTTTATATTTTAAACCTATGGATTACACTCAACCTTTGTGTTGACTTTTTAAGCATGTATTTTCAGGTAATGATGTTTAGCTTGGCATGATGATATAATGGGCGTGGAGGAGTGGCATTGGCTGGAGTGGTATTCTGTCACGGCAGCTTAACTACTTTACTACCCTATTTTTACATGTCATTCGTCAAACCTTTTGTGTCTTTTACATTTCCGCTGCTATACTTTGTTTATTTTTCCGCTGCAAACTCTATTTACTTTTCCGCTGCAACTTTTATATAAAGAGTACTTGTACTCTAAATGGTTTATAAATCGAATGATATGTTTTGGTCACATTTTAAACGTCCCGAGTTGTGGTCGTTTACTATAAATGTGCCTGGTTTCTATTTTCGTAATACCCCCAGCACTGTAGCTGCCATATTTGAGTTGGGGGTGTTACACGCCTAACCAACGTCCTCATTTGAAGGATTTTATGCCAACCATAACTAGGGTCCGCTTTTATAGGAACATCCCAGAAAGGCAGAAATTCCTATCTTGAAGACGATACGAATGGATCCATTTAACCCATAAAAATTGACTGTTTGATAAAATACTCCAAATATGAGTAGGCATAAGAGCAATGTTACAAGTTTTTAATCACCGAATACCTAAACCACCCTCACACTTAGGTAGACAAACAACATCCCATTATACTTTTGCCTTCCCTTCTTCATTTCCCCTGACACCAAAGAAAACCTCTTAATAGGGCTTCAACTTCTTTTATAATTGCCTTCAGGAATATAAAAATAGATGACCAATAAACTTGCATTGACGATAACATTGAGGCAATAAGTTTCACTCTACCTGCAAAAGACAACGACTTATTCTTCCGGACTCTGTCTTATTCTTCATTCTTTCCACAAGAATTTTACAATCTTTATGAACAAACCAGAAGATATTAAAGGGACACCTAAATATTTCACAGGCAATGTACCATTTTCAAATGGCATAATCTCCAAAATCCGATTTTTAACTTCAATAGTAACATTAGCAAAGAATGTCATACTTTTGGGGAGACTTGGAACCAAACGTGAGCAATTCTTGAATTCCTCCAACACATCACTAATCACCTGAACAGAATCCAAATTTGTATAGGAGAACTTAAATAGATCATCAGCAAAGCATACATTAATAATCTCTTATCTATCACACTTTGGATGAACTGAAACACCTCCTCCCTCCTACTATTACGCTTCAACATAAGAGTTACTACTTCCATAACAAGCGTAAATAAATATGGAGACATAGGATCACCTTGACGAATACCCTGTTTACCTTTGAAATTTGGGTTTTATTTCTAAGTTACCAAAAAAGTAATATAATGTGATATTTAACAAACTATTACAATAGTTTATTGATAAATTGAAGAAAAGAAAGAAACAACTGTTTGAAAATCATTTTTGTTCATTGTGTGTTCATTTGGTATCAACGTTAACTCTTGAAAGTCATTTTTAGATCATTTTCTTTGACTTATTTTAGACCATTTCCCAATTTACCCTTATCAAAAACCGATATAAGAAAACTAAGTGGTATATGTGAGGTAAGGAGAGGTGCCACTGCCACTATCAGTAAGGGGTGCAATTATTTTATGTGTATATGGGTGTGGAGTAAGTGTAAATAAAGAAATTTAGTGGTTTACATTTTAATTAAGTATTTAAATATTTAATAGATTGAATTGGTGTTTTTCTTTTTTCTTTTCTTTTAATCATAGATATTATTATTATTATTATTATTATTATTATTATTATTATTATAAAGTTCTTAAGTTTTAAACAATTTTTTTTTTTACTTGTATGTAGTATCTATATCTATATTTATACTATCTTATAATGTATTTAGGACATCTATATTTAGAAGTCTTAAAATGTTTAAGACCAAAAACATTTATTTAACAGGAAAGATATATACACATATAATTAAAAGCATAGAAATTTAAGTGTCTTTAAAAAGTCTGGGTTGTTACAAGTATACCACTTTAATGCACATAATTTTCAGATTTACAAGATAAGAAGCATAATGTACACCACTTTAATGCACATATTAAAAATAATAATAATAAAACACCACATTAATGCTATTTAATGTAGTCAATAAATACAATTAATACATTTATTAAAACACTCCTTACATAAGAAATATAAATTACCAAGCATATTGTACAACCAAATTAAACGCAATTCCTACATTAAATGTCCCTAAAGCTATGTTTGACAAAAGTAGCTGTGAGCAGTAACAGTGAACGGTAGCTGTGAGCTGTGAGCAGTAGCCACAGCTCACTGCTCACCGCTCACAGCTTCATAAAGAAGCATTGGAAAAATGAGCTTTCATAAAAAACAGCAAAGCTCACAGCTCTCATGCCAAACGAACACTAAAAATCAAAAAGCACATTGCTCACCGCTCATCGTCCTAAAAAGCTCCAAAAAGCTTTGCGCCAAACATAGCCTAATACAAATAATAAAACATATTATACAAATATTCAAGCCCGAACGGGCAACTAGCCAAATGGGTTTGAGCCCGAACGGGTGCGGGCCAAACGGGCACGGGCTAAACGAAATTCTTGAAATCTATAAATTTATTGTCAAAAAGAACATAATAAACTAAAATACATGATTCACCAGAAAATTTAATTTCATGATTCCCGTCGCTGCAACGCGCGGATATCTTGCTAGTAAATATCATATTACTCAATACTAAGTAGCAGAGATAAGAAAGGTAAAACGCCCATCCTTAATGTCTTGGATTTAACCCATTGTATTAATTAAACAAACAAACACATGATTTATGTAATTAGTATAATATTTGAAAACAATGCACAATTAAAATTGTCTATTTAAAGTATAGAGTTAAAACTAAGAACATATTTACTATTGTACAGTCACTTGCTGGAAGAAATTTTGAAAAGATTGCGCTCCAACGTTCAAAACGGATACACAGACTTTGTATTACTCGTGAGAGACACTATATTGGCTCATGTGAATTCATTGAAACTCAAGCTCCCCCTCATTTTTCAAACCTTTCTTTAACTTTTTAACCCTACTTTTTTCCTTTCTTTGCATTTTATCCCCTCCTAATGTTTCCACTTACGCTTCTCAATAAGACCCACAAGCCAGATATAAATAAAGCTCAATTTGACCCGAAGCTTTAAAATTGAATTGAGCTTAATGACACATTCATTTGCAAAAGAAGATATTGCAAAGCTCTAGCTTGATTTGACCAAAACTCGAAGCTTTAAAATCGAAAAACTTATAAAATATATAATACTAACTGATACAAGTCTTTTAAGCTCGACTCAACTTGATTATTAAAGATAAAATACTATATAAAATAACACATGTTCGATAAACCTCATGAGTTTGGGGGAAGATTAATTTTAATACGTGAGCAAGGACGGACCTACATGGATGCCATGTGTGACACGGGTCACACCCAATTTTGAGTCAGTAGTGTAACTTTTTTTAAAATGTGTTGTTTTCCGGTATGTGCTACCCTGGATTTGGTGCTATTTTCTTTGTAGTGCAACTTTAACTTGGCTAAAAAATATATATATATTGTGCGAATTTTAGTAATTATGATAGAAAAAAATTTGTGCAACATCCTTTTGAAAATCCTAGATCCGTCCATGTACGTGAGATTGACTTAAAGTCTACTCGACTAGCTATTAAGTAATTTTTGTTTACTGTTTATGGAGTAGTGATCGAAAAGCTCTCAATTGATATCACACCCCCTGTCCCAAACTGCTGCTAATCAAAATCTAGGTAACATTTGCACATTACAGAAGGTCCAATACATAAGGTAATAAGGACTATTGTGGGCCTTGTGACTGATAATAGCAAGGACACAAATAAAAGTAACCTAAAGTATGAGGGTGCTAAAAGTAACAATACAAAATTGTGATCCCATACTTCTTCTATGGTCCTGTCCTTGTTGCTCCTATAAATAAGGAAACATTCTCCTAAACAATATCATATTGTTCTCATCTGCCACTCTTTTTCTATATATCCCACTAACAATTTCCATCATTATACCTTGTTGTTTAAGTGACCATATACATTTTAAACCCATGTCCCCCTTTTAGCACCTTTTTCCCATCTTTCAGTTTTATGTGACTTTTAAGATTCCAATTCATATCTAGAAGTTCATTTTTTCCAATTTCCAAATCAAGCCCATTTCCAAAATGCAGGTTCCTATATGTGTTTTCAAAATCTTGATCATTTTCGTACTTTATGTCTCGCCGTCTTATGGCTTGGGCTGTTCCGCGGTTGATAGGGCAGCTCTTCTTGGGTTCAAAGCTAAAATTGTTAAGGACACTACTGATATTATGGCTTCTTGGGTTGGTAAAGATTGTTGCGACGGAAGTTGGGAAGGTGTTCAATGTGATGGTGTCACAGGAAGAGTGACTCAAGTTTTGTTACAAAGGCCTGCTGATAAAGATAGTGCTATTTACATGAAGGGTACGCTTTCGCCTACTTTAGGTGATTTGAAGTTCTTGGAGGTTTTGGTGATTAGTGGGATGAAGAGGCTATCGGGAACTATCCCAATGAGTTTTGCGGGTCTACCACGTCTCACACAACTTGTTTTGGAAGATAATGCACTTCAAGGAACTATCCCTGCCAGTTTAGGCCAGTTGCATTTGCTGCAAACACTTTCATTAAGTGGCAACCGCTTAACTGGCTCAATCCCGCCCACCTTTCAAAACCTGAACAGACTTATCCAACTAAATTTAGCAAGAAACTCGCTCTCAGGTCCCATCCCACTTGCTTTGGGAAACTTAGTCAACTTGCAGTATCTTGACTTAAGTTACAATATGTTAACAGGCTCTATTCCTGTCAATTTGGGCCGACTGTCAAAATTGACTTTTCTTGATTTTTCAAATAACAGGTTGTCGGGTCAGATACCTGGTTCGTTATGCAACTTGGCAAAACTTCTCGACTTGTCCTTGAACAACAATTTGTTGACGGGACAAGTGCCGTTAAATATAGGGCAGCTTAAGTCTCTTGCTACCCTTTCGTTAAGTTTCAACCGTCTTGTTGGTCATATCCCAGAATCTATATCACAATTACACAACCTTTGGAACCTTAACTTATCAAGAAACGCCTTTTCTGATCCGTTGCCCAACAATGCCTTATTTGTGGGTCTCACTTCTTTATTGTCCGTGGATTTATCTTACAATAAGTTCAATCTTGGAACCGTTCCAAAGTGGATTACAAGTAAAGAGCTGTCGGATGTCAATTTAGCAGGATGCAACCTCAAAGGGCCCCTACCGATCTTCACAAAACCAGGTTCACTCAGTTCTATAGACCTCTCTGACAACCATTTTACGGGAGGGTTATCAGGTGTGTTTGGGAAGATGTCTAGCTTACAAAAAGTTAAATTGTCAAACAACCAACTCACCGGGAATTTATCAGCTATCAGACTGCCAAGTGGGCTTTCGTTACTAGACCTCCACTCAAATAAACTTTCAGGGTCATTGTCTGGTCTGCTGGGATCAGCAGGCAGATTCTTGGAGAGCATTGACTTGTCAAACAATCAAATCACAGGTACTATTCCTAATACAATCTCGAAGTTTGCAGGACTCACGAAGCTGGATGTTTCAAGGAACCGTTTAACGGGTACAATTCCACCAAGTTTGGGTAATTTGTCAAAGTTAGGGTGGTTAGATGTATCAATCAACTCGATTGTAGGGAAAATACCGACAAGCTTGTTGGTGATTAGACAGTTAAGGCATGTGAATTTCAGGGCGAATAAGTTATGTGGTGAAATCCCACAAGGAAGACCGTTAAATATCTTTCCATCATCTGCCTATGCACACAATCTTTGCTTGTGTGGCAAGCCTCTGCCACCTTGTAAGCAAGCCCCTGCCACCTAGGCACATATGAAGAAAACGAAAACCAGACGGTGGTCTTGGTTGGGCCAGCAGGATGCTGACTCGTATACACAAGAAGTTATGTTCTCTGTTTTGCTTTAAGCTTATTTATTTTAGTAGTTGGATTAGATGTTGTCATCGTTCCTATAGAGAAATAAATCATTATAAAGTTGTAGGCAAATGCTTGTTATATCAAAATTTAATTATAACAGATCTATTTGAGCACTATTACTTTTTTTGTTTTTTATCGAAATATGTCGACAGAAAAGTGTATACAAAAGAAATACAAAACTATGCATTGTCACAATACTACTTCAGCCTTTGTTTTGTTTCTTGAGGCTGAAGAAGGTTCATCATCATCACTATTTGATTCTCCATACTGTAAAGCAAGAAGCACAGGTCATAGTCATCAAGTGGTCACTAAAATATAAAATTCTAAAAGGTGGATTAAAGTTGAGATCATCTTATTTTTAACGTTATTTCAATTTTCAGCATCATTAACGGTCACCTTAGACTTCTTAAATCATATTTAGTTATTTACAACTAACATTTGAAAAATAAAATATCATTTTATAGAGCAATGCGTTAAGAAAAAAACAAACAACGATTTATATATTAGAATGATTTATAATGCATTTAAAAACAAGAAGCACCTTTAAGAGGATGTGGAAAGGTGAATATATATTACTCCAAAACAATATGTACAATACAAGCACCTTTAAGAGGATGTGGACATGTCCCAAACACCCCTTAAAGAGCTGCAAAATATCAAATAGGCTGGAACATTCATTCTGCTATACAGTCTGTTAAGCCAAACAAATACTAACACAAACATAGCCTATGATCATCCATATTCACCTTTGACACCAAGCTTCTAAGGATATACTAGGACTTTGACTACATTTCCTTTTGTAAGATTATATTGACACCCTAAGCAGCTACATCCTCATGTAAGGCACAGGACGAGGGACGAGGGACTAAAGCCTACAACTAGCTGAATTGGTGCTGAATTTTTTGAAAATATACCATTTTGCAGAATGATTACCGTGGACACTAGCCATCTTCCTTTCCTCTAACTTGGGACCTGAGGCCATATCGAATTCCTAGTACTTCATCGATCACTGGCATTGCAAATGATTATCCACATGATCTCATTGGTCCATAATTTTAAGGATGTTACTCATTGGCCATAGTACATCAATCAGCCTCCATTACAGCCTTTCAGGTCACAAATAGCCTTAATCAAGCCAGCCACTGTGCAACATGATGTAAATAATGCAGTTAACAGATTGTTCGTAGCCTATCGTGGTTTCTCTGCAGATAAAAATTTAAAACAAAGGTGTTCAAAATAGTAATATCAAGCCAGATTGATACTAAATAATAGTCATCTTATTTTCCTTTCTTTTTTCAGACATAATTGCTTCCATACATCCTATTTATTGGCCTTGACCACCAACATACACGCACAATGGCGAATCCAGAAAAAAAGTTCACATGGGCAACCGTTACCAACGACCTCAACAAATGTAATTTCACTGTAACGTCTAGTCGCTTTTATATATGATTATATGTAGACCCACCCAAGGACACTTTTTCATTCAAGAACACAGTTGGGCACACTGATCAACTCGACAGACTATATCTTAGTTACATAATTCAGTGTACCACACGATAGTGCCAAATTTATATCACTATCCTCTTCATTGAAAATTTTCTAGGATCCTGAAATTCAACACTCAGGGACCAAAAAATCAAAAATCCTGTCTAAATCAATAGGGGTGCACGTTCAAATGTTGACAATATTAGGGAGTTACAGTTCATTTCCTTGACAAAGTGAACGACCGATTTTTTTATTTTTTATTTTTTATCTTTTGACAAATTTGGAATTCAATGTTTATTAGTTTCACAAATTTAGGAGCCTACAAAAGAATNAAAAAAAAAAAAAAAAAAAAAAAAAAAAAAAAAAAAAAAAAAAAAAAAAAAAAAAAAAAAAAAAAAAAAAAAAAAAAAAAAAAAAAAAAAAAAAAGGTAGTCAGTTTTGGGTTCCCTATCAAAATTTTGAACTTTCACTCCTAAATTTGTTCAAAGCCGTATTTGAGGGTGTGTGAGGGGTGCAATTGCACGTGGCCTCAAAATTTACTTCCTATAGAAAAATGTTAATGATATATAATTATATGCTACGTATATTTGTTAAAACTAAAGCTAGATTGTTAACATAACACATTTTTTGTTTCAATAGTTGATATTATATATATTTAACCGTCATATTCAATTACGACATAAGTTTTTGCACCGGGCTTCCAGAATATTAGCTACGGCAGTAAATTTGTTACACATGTAGTAAAAACAATGAGCTTCCACTAAATTTGTTAAAATACAAGCTCTATTGAATTAGAGATTTTGATTCCCCGCATACTCAAAATTTAGTTACCTCCTTAGCTGTTTCCAAATAACTCAAAAGAAGCGATACAAACTAGTATTTCGAATATACAAAGGGTATGTTTGGCGGGGAGCGGTGTGGAGCTTTTTGGGGGCGGTGAATGGTGAGCAATGAGCGTTTTAAATTCTAGTGGTCGTTTGGTAAAAGAGCGATGAGTTTCCGCTAATTTTTAGGAAGGCTATATGCTTCTTTAAAGAGCGGTGAG
This sequence comes from Artemisia annua, assembly GCA_014162995.1. Lineage (NCBI taxonomy): Eukaryota > Viridiplantae > Streptophyta > Magnoliopsida > Asterales > Asteraceae > Artemisia > Artemisia annua. Next base: position 161,071 of record LBNU01032465.1, read on the forward strand.
CTTTGGCTACTACTCACAGCTAACAGATATTGCTCAGTGCTACTTTAAACAAACACACCCAAAGTTACAAACCTCTTGTGACTTTTTTACTTTTGGGAAGTCACTTTGATCCTACTCTGATTTCAAATATACGAATTTTATTAAACTAAACTTACTCAGGAACTTCAAGCGCATCAAATAACTAATGTTATCAATCCTATAAGGCATATGATTATATATCATTATTAGTATTATTGATAGAGGTTTGTATATTTAATCTAAAAATGTATTTAATCACTATGAAGATTTTATCTCTCAAAATTATTTATAGATTATCTCATTATTATCATTTAACCATCAAATGGGCTAACGGTAGAACACATGACATTCTCACATATATGTCAAAGTTTAAACATATTATTTACACATTGAGGGTGGTTAAAGAATGGGTGGTTAAAGAATAGTCGTTAGACTGCATACATCTAAATCAAAAGACTCGTCATTTTTGATAATCTGAGTGTAAAAACCTAACCAGCTCCCCAGTTTTATCTCGTTATTTGTATCTATCTTTTTAGAAATATTAACAATTGAATGAAGCAATTAGCAAGGTTAACAATTGTATTATTTGTAAGGCTACCCCCAATAAGACCCCTCAAGCGATTGGGTTGTGAGGGTTGCATGGGGTTGTCCTTGTTGTGAGGTTGAGGGTCAAGATCGGTTGAGATGCATGTGGGTCGAGTATACAACCGAATAATANAAAGATGTGATGTCGGTGAGGGTTAATAGGGTTTTACTTGAAGCCAAACCCCTTTCTTTCCCACTCCAAAATGAAACAGATATAAAATACAAAATTGAATGAATCAAAGAACAACAAGGGTTTTACTTCAAGCCATTAACACAACCAGAACCTTCACTCGAACATCACACTCACTCTCACAGGTACATCCTCAACTATATTCATTCTTATTATCACATAATCAATTACTAGTTCTATTTATCAACTGTAACGTATTTAGTTATATTTTGTAGATTGAATTGATGGATCAGTCAGCAGCATCTGATCGTTACTCGTATAATCCGACGTTGCATTGGAACCCACAAGTGGAAGAGTATTTTATTAAAGCTTATGGAGCTGAAGCTTTTAATCGCATTTCTAAAGCCTTAACGTAACTAACTAATTTCGTCGTCCTTTTGTTTTATTTTACGTCTTTTGCTACATTGTTGTGATAATGTGACTCTAGTATAGATTATCAGATGTAACTAGCTAATGTTTGTTAGAATATATATATGAATAAAACAAAGTTTATAGGTGACCATTTCATCGAACACTTGGCGTGCATTATAAAAGTTATCATTCTAATTTTGTGCCTAAATCTACGTGGAAGTAGTTTATTGGTTTGTGAAGAAGTGGGTCCGAGGATGTTGCCACATCGGTTTAGGCATACAATTTGGTATGCCAATCGATGCTCTTTGATTATTACGTGTATGGTATCTAGGTTTCATTAGTGTATTGTTGGAGGTTAGATAGAAACAAATAAACAAATCTGAAAGCGCGTTAACTTGCAAAGTGAGAAGTGATCATTTTGTCCAACAGTTGGTGTGCATGATTAATATATCCGCCTATTCTTTGTAAAAGCGATTTGACTGTTAGGTTTATCTGGGTAGTGCTAGGAATTGCAAACGTAGTATTGGAGATTAGAAAAAAAATAAACAAAGCTGAAAACGCTAGGAATTGCGTGTCTTTAATCTCTTTTAAAGCGGATGGTATGGATAATAACACAAGTAGTTGACACCCCCCGTTAGAAAATGGAATATATATGTAGTCAGGTCATGTTTAGAGGATGTTATTATGCCTGCCTTACCTTGCTAGTGCACTTTTCCTTGTATGTCGATAAATTGATAAAGAACGCATCTCTCCTTTTAATCTCTTTTGAAAAAAGAAGTGTTATCAGTTGCAGATACCACACATTGTATTGTGATGCTACCAAAAATTATATCTGAAATTTTTAACTTTTATAAATTTTGGTCAGGGGTCAATGACATGTTATTAAAGTGATGGTTTGCAAGTTATTTTGGTCATTGTTCATACATGCTTGTGGGTTTAGTCGTTTATGCTTTATGTTCGTTGATGCTTTTACATGTGATGACTAACTAACTGCCACGTATGTTTTCAACTTTATATATTATGTAGCTTAGGTGTCATATGTAATCGTATGCCTAAGGCCCTTGGCGCATCCAGTTTATTTTGGATAGGCCCTTTACCTTTATGATTATGATTGCCTTTAGTTTTTAGGCTCTGAATCATCAAAAACTGTAGTTCAGAACCTAGAATTGGAATTTGGAAGTGTCTTTTACATTGCCTCTTGCAGTGTAAACTTTAACTTTATTTACACAATAACACTTATGTGATCTTATAATTTGTTAGGCGACCCTCTTGTTACTCGTGTATACGTGTAAATACACTGAAAACAACAACTGAAACCGTCATTGAGAAGATTCTGGAAATTCAACGTGAGAAGAGGCTGAAGGATACTCTAAAGAACGTGGAAACAAATTATGATGTTGATATTTCTGAAAGTGTTAAGAGTCCCACCTCAGAAACAAACCCTGTTTTAAAGTGTCAGATACCTGGTCTAGACTACGTTGTATTTGTGAAGGGTTCCGGGCCCCACAATATCCAGTACGGCTATCAGCAAGATAAACCTCCAAAGGAGGTAATAGTCAGCCGTAAGTGTGCAGAGGCAGTTCTTCGGGGTGCGCAAGTAAGCATTAATAGTACACATTATATTTATTTGAGGTGGTGATTTTTACACAATCAATTTCATCCATAGACCACTGAGTTAATGATTTTAACTATTTCACCATGAAGTAAACACGGACAATGTTCTTTAGTATTGTCTTAATGGTCAAAAACCATTAATCTAGTGGCGTATGTATGAAAGTGGCGGTTTACAAATCACTTCCCGTTTATTTCTTCTTATTCTGTATTCTCCTTACCCAATAAACAGAATTGCGTTCTCCTTATCCAATAAACAGAATAGCATTTGTTTGCTTTTTTGTTATCCTGACTGCAACTTTAGATAGTGCTACTATGACTTTTAATTGACGAACTGGGACAATAACATCATGTTTGTTTTTTATGTTTGTGTAGGTGTATATTCCAGGTATATTAGCATGCAGCGCTCATGTTGAGAAAGGGGAGAAAATTGCAGTTTCAGTTGGTATCGAACAGCCTGGTCGTGACGGTGNTAGCATTTGTTTGCTTTTTTGTTATGCTGACTGCAACTTTAGATAGTGCTACTATGACTTTTAATTGACGAACTGGGACAATAATATCATGTTTGTTTTTTTATGTTTGTGTAGGTGTATATTCCAGGTATATTAGCATGCAGCGCTCATGTTGAGAAAGGGGAGAAAATTGCAGTTTCAGTTGGTATCGAACAGCCTGGTCGTGACGGTGGATGGGCTATCGGAATCACACGTGGGATTGTCCTACAAGGACAAAAAACAGGCAAGCAACGTGTTGTCATTATGTTGATAATCATGTACATGTTATCTTGTATAAATAGATTTGTTTTTATTTATGTTTTAATTATTATTGATATATGCTCGTTCAGTCATAATGCTTATCGTCTGTTCTATATCTCTTGTAGATCCCCAATATCTTGAACGAGACGGTATGTATATTGGCCAAGGAATCACAACTATGTCAAGGGCAGGAATATTTCGTGACTTGTCAGGTCTTGGTGTGGATATGACTGACCGAGTGTTTAGATTAGACTCCTTTAATGGTATACATTTCCCCCCTTCACTAAACAGTGGAATTCTTTTCATGGTATAAATTCCTTTTTTTTTTTTTAAATCTTTTTTTGGAAAATTTGCAGATGTGATGAAGGGTGACATATTTCTTCAAAACCTGCCAAGCATCATTGCTGCACATGTATTAGGTATGAGAATTGTTTTTCTGGATAAAGTTTAGATGGATCTCATATTTGTGATAGAAGGCCTATAAAAATGTGGTTATTTTACCTTTTCTCATGAGGTTTAAAGTACGGGTTTATATTGCAGATCCACAACAGGGCGAAAGAATATTGGACATGTGTGCTGCCCCTGGTGGAAAAACCACTGCAATTGCTTCTCTAATGAAGGATACAGGAGAGGTGATTGCAGTTGATAGGTCTCATAATAAGGTAAAATTTGTGTCCATACTTTATATACGTCAAGTTTGTAATTATATATTTAGATAATATGTTGATAATCAATCTGTTGGTATTGATGTTTATCACTTTTGCAGGTGATTGAGATTCATAATCTGGCTGCAGAACTGGGGTTAAATAACATAAAACCATATAAGCTAGATGCCCTTAAATCTGTTAACAGCAATATAATAAATGGCAATCTGACACAAACTGAGGATATAGGAGGTCTAACCAGTCAAGGGGCCAAGGCGGCAAGTTTTGTTAATGGAAATTTATCATCTCCTACAGCAGAAGAAAAGATTTGTAAGTACCTTCTTTTCAGTAAAATATTTTTAATCATCTGTGGCTCATGTGCCCCCACACCCCGCTCTGTCGGGATTGGGTATTGTTGTTGTTGTATCTGTGGCTCATGTGCCCCCACACCCCACTCTGGCGGGACTGGGTATTGTTGTTGTTGTATCTGTGGCTCATGTGCGTGTTGTTTCCCCTGTAGGTGCATTATCCAGTTCAGACAAAGTTAGAATTCCAAATGATGAGCAAAGGGGAAAAGGTCAATATACAAGTAAGCGTGAGGAAAGGAAAGAAACTAGAAGAATGAAAAATGGGCCTGGGAGACATCATTCAACAGGTGGCAGGGTGGATAAATGTGAAGGGTTTCCTCCAAATAGTTTTGACCGAGTACTTCTTGATGCTCCTTGTTCTGCTCTTGGATTGAGACCACGTTTGTTTGCTGGAGAGGTACTGCTAGTTTGACAAATTTCTATTGTTGATTAAATATTTTCATCAAATGTGGCAAACTGGTTCGTCAGGTTTGGTAGCTGGTCAAAAAGGGAACAGCAGACCCAAAACATATTCTGTTTGATTTTTATTACAAAATTTATTTAACATGATATAGGAGGTGTTATGCATTATAAAAATGCACTGTGGGTTGACTTTCTATTGTTGATTAAATATTTTCATCAAATGTGGCAAACTGGTTCGTCAGGTTTGGTAGCTGGTCAAAAAGGGCACAGCAGACCCAAAACATATTCTGTTTGATTTTTGTTACAAAATTTATTTAACATGATATAGGAGGTGTTATGCATTATAAAAATGCACTGTGGGTTGACTTTCAACCCGTTTTCTCTCAAACTTTTGTAAGAAAATATCGTTATACCCACTTAAACATAACCTGAATTGACCCATTTATACGTAGTCTGAATCAAGGTCTTTATCTGACATTGAAGTTCTCTTTACCCCATATTTAAGGAAACGGTAGAATCATTGAGAAAACACGGGAAGTATCAGAAACGAATGTTGGATCAGGCTGTTCAGCTAGTTCGCCCAGGTGGCGTTCTTGTATACTCTACGTAAGAAAACATTCTTACTCTCTTTTTGTGCTGTATTTCTAAAAATGTGCGTCTCTTTTTGACATCTGTATTTAAATTCCAGATGCACAATAAATCCTGGAGAGAACGAGGGATTGGTCCGTTATGCTTTGGACACGTACAAGTTTCTTTCGTTGGCACAACAGGTTAGTAGCATCTTCTATCTATATTTTTCCATAATGTGGATCATACAATGTTTTTGAATTTCACGAAATCGTATATGGATTGCATATCATATTTCAAGCTGATCTTTTTGATATTGTGTATATTGAAGCATCCAAGAATTGGGGGTCCTGGCCTGCTTGGTCATTATGAATCATCTGATGGTTATTCTGAGTAAGTTCATTTATCCTGAACTCATAAATTTAATGGCATATTTACAGAATGTAATTATTGATTGTGATATCATTTGATTCATGAATTTTGCAGGGAATGGTTAAGACCCGGTGAGGAAGATCTTGTGCAGAGGTTTGATCCTTCCGGGCCACACGATACAATTGGATTTTTCATAGCCAAGTTCAATGTTGGACCTAAAGACGCCTAACTTTATTTTGAAAGGGCTTCAGCCTTTTATTCTTGTTGTAGAATTTTAGGTTCACCTTGAGGCTAACTATTTCACAGTGAGCAATTACTTAGAGAACAATGTCATTTTGTATCATAGTCTAAAAACTTCAATTTTGGTTTTCTATGATGTTATGCTTTCATTATTTTTGGTAAAAGTTGTACTCCTCCTTTCTGATTTTTTAGTCCATGTTCAAATTGCACGCATTATAAGTTCAAATTTTGGTTTATTAACAAGTTTCTCATGATTATTATTATTATTTTTTTTTGAACGGCGGGTTAGTTGTCGGCTCGAGTTAGTGTCGCATCCTCGGGCAGAGGCAGAGATACCAACCGCGAGACTCTCCCTATTCCCGATTCGCCTGATATCATTAGAGCTTGTGGTTCCCAAGTGAGGACTTCTCGGTCGGTCACCCAAATCAGTACTACTCTCACTTGGGCTTGCTTAACTACTTAAGCTTTTACCATTAGACCACAAGCCCCATGATCATGATTATTTATTTATTTATTTATTTATAATTATTATTATTATTATTATTTTAAATCATGCTTTTATTTTGGCATTTAGAAATTATTGAACTGGTATGTTGCTTTCAGTTTGGGTGGTACAGTGAATGGACTTTTGTACCAAACTTTATGAACACACAAGTATTATAGTGTCGATAATTTTGGTTGGCAATGGCGGTCCTGAGGATTTGAGTACCCAGTGCGAGCCAAGAAAAAAATGCCTCTAACTCCTAGCAAATTTTCTTTTTTTGTAAATGATAACTAATGTTATAACAATTAATTATATCCATAACAAAATCATTGTATTAAAAATACATACCATAGTAGTTAACCGATGATTCGTGAAGTTCTCCTAGCATTCTTCATAGCAAATTCGTTGATTAGCTCTTCACAGTTTAAAAAATTTTCAAAAATTTGTGCCCCATTCAAAAATGTGCCCTGTGCGGGAATCGGGTTTGCACACCCTCCCGGCTGTATTTTTAAAAATTAAAACGCCATCTTCCGTTTATTTTGATATCCAACCCACGTTTGGGATCAACCACAAGATAAGCAAAACATGTTAGTCAAACGTCCTATCACATCTCTTTCTTAGTTTACCAATTACCATTCTACCCTCTCATTTCCCAAGATATTTTCTTCCTTCACAAAAAATAATCTACACTCCTTTTGGTTCACCTAACAAGTTAGAAAATTTTACTTTGTAGTTTCATAAACTATTTTATTTTACTTGTATTACCAAAACAATTTTCATGATATAAAAATTGCAGTTTTAGTCACTTTTAGATTTATTTAAGTTTTTATATTTCTTCATATCTTATCTTAATAAGATATACAATTTGTGTGACTATCATCTATTTGTTTTAAATTAAATGTCTAGATTGTTATTTTGAGTTGTTTTAAAATAAATATTTATTTTAATTACAGTCAATTAAATTGTTATAGATTGAAAAATATGAAATCTTATTGGTGCATAATGTTAAGGTTCCATTTTTCAAAAATTGCATGTATTCCCTTAGCGAACAAATATGGGACTGTGCGAGCCTAAACAGAAACA
>LBNU01032465.1:168810-217499 GCA_014162995.1 Artemisia annua
CACGTATTAATCGGGGATCTTATCGGGGTGTCCTCTTTGAATAAATTCTTGACCAAAACCGCACCATTTTACATTTATCGTTATTTTTACACCATTAGCAATAACGAACCTATTAATAATCAATTACAAAAAAGCATTATTAAGTTTTCAACGATAGCATCTAAATAATGATAAATTATACCGCCAAAAATTAAAACTTAAAAATATGATACTAAACAAGTTTCTATAATCACAATTTTGCATTCTTACAAATATTAAAATCTAACAATATTAGAGTAATATTTTTTTTATTCCGTAAATACTAACAAAATAATATATAAATATAGATATATTTGTATATGTGTATATATTAATCGGGCGGGGCGAGGATACCCTGCTCCAAACCCGATTAAAATCCCCGTTTAATCCTCAAACCCGCCCCGTAACCCGAGTAGCATACCTCGCCCCGCCCCAATTATTTCGGGTTTCTGATTTTCCCATCAGGTTCGAGCTTTTTTGCCATCCCTAAATTCAAATTACATAGCAAGTTGGATGGAAAGTTTTCAATTACGTTGTAATTCATAATTTTATAATTAAAAGCATCAATATTTATTATTATTATTATTATTATTATTATTATTATTATTATTATTAATTCATAGGATTTACAAGTTATTATAAACTCATTATTATTATTATTATTATTATTATTATTATTATTATTATTATTATTATTATTTTCCCCAAACAACTGAGCACACGATTTTTGCAAAGAAAATGCGAAAAGGGGGGCAGTTCCGGAAATTCCTAGAACTTTCTCACTACTTACCTTTCATCCATTTCCACACGCGTTGCATCCATCCATCCATCCACACACATTTCATCAAAAATATTCAATAACCCCTATCATTTCACAACCTACCAAAACCACCGTATGCAATAACCCTAACCATTTTTCCGGCAACCACAAAATATCTAATCTCACTTATCATCACCATGTTTCTCGTCGAAAAACCCATCTTATCCTCACCCTTCAAATCCACATCCAAAAAATCACATCTCATCAAAACCTACCAACTCGCCGCTATATCCTTCGATCAAAAAATATCCAATCATCTCAAAACCCTATCACCTCTGACGTCATCATCATCAGGACTCAGTTTAACTGATCTATCAAATCTGATATCCTTTCTCACATCTCTTCACACAGAATGTGAATCTCAGATCTCGAAAACTGGATCTGATGATGATCAGATGTTAGGGTTCTACATGGAGTACAGTTTGAAGGTTCTAGATCTGTGTAACTTGATGACGTCATCTGTTCAGAAGATGACGGAGAAACGTATGTCGATTAATTTTGCTGTTAAGTTGTTGATGATGAATTCTAACTGTAACGGTCAGGTTGTTCAGGTTGAGAAGATGAATAAGGCGAAGGATGTGATTAGTAGAGCGGTCAACGGTTTGACCGAATCTTCGCCGGAGAAAGCAAAAGATTCGCCGGAGAAAGGAGAAAGTGCGAAAAAGTTGATTGATGAGCTGACGGTTATGATCGGAAAGTTACCGGAGGTTAAAACGGTGAAAAACGGAAGAGATTTGGTGGCGCGTGCGTTTCACGCGCTTGGCGTGTTGACCGTTGTGATCGGGAACGTTTTGGTGTCCGTGCTGTTCGGTGACTCGGAAGATTCGGAGCCAGTCAAGTTCCGATTTCCGGCTGAGTTTATGTGGTGTGACTCAGTTAACGAGTTGCAGAAGGTGATATTTGACCAGATGAAGGTGAATGGTAATAAGGTGTTGGAGGTTGATGACGTGGCGAAACAAGCGGTGATTGTGCGTGATCTGATTGATGACGCGGAAGGTAGGGTTAAGTTGGTGGAGGGAGTGAAGGATATGGAAATTAAGGTGAAGAGGTTTTCGGATGGCGTTGACGCGTTGAATAACGGAGTTAACGGATTGTTTCGTACTGTGTTGAAGACGCGCAACGGACGTTTAGATGCTAAATTTTAGTTGTAGTGTATTGTAGTGTGAATATGTTAGATGAAATACGAATTAATGGGTAGATAAAATATGCAATACAGAAATAGTGTTGTATGTTACTATCATGTTATCGCGTAATCTAAATGGTTGCACAAAGTTGTGTGGTTCGAGTGTTGGTAATTTGTAAGTGCCAAAATTAGTGTAAGTTTATACGTTACAAGTATTAATAATATTGAATCCAGTTATGATCTTGTTTGAGTTTCAAATCTGATCTGGAAAACTGAAGAAAACGTTATGAACACAGTTTAACTTACGCAATGTCTTGTTTCCGTTCTACTTGCAAGTCAAGCTAGTGCATGTGATAAAGCTCATTGCTGATCTCCAAAGAAGGGTCAAAGTTAAACGAAAATACAAAGGTTTGTCGAGAAAAGGGATACCTTACTACACAACACTGAGAATATACAATATATGTCACCAATCTAATACAGTTTTGTTTTGTTAATGTCACCTAATACAAATAGATCTAGCAATTTGCCCCTACTGTGTTTGTTCATCAATTTTCTGCTGGAAGCAGAAGATATACAGTAATCATATGCTTTTTAGGTAGCAAGTAAAGTCATTCTCAGGATCAACATCACGCTTTTTGGTCCGTCGTTGTCTGATAAATGGCAGCAGGGGGAGAATTTGGGATCTTTGTGAAGGAACGGTACTGTAGGCGAACCTTCTCTCCGCTTTCACAGATATTTACCAGATACCTGCACCACACAATACCCAAAAATAGCTTTCAATTTCTGCCATTGATTTCAGCAATGCCAATAAATAACATGAGAACAAGGAAAACTGGAAATATGGCTACACCGACCCTGAAGGTTCCGTGGTATCATATGCATAATCTATGATATGGATTTCTTTGTAATATTTTCAGTGTAGGAGTAATTGTAAGTATACATTAAAACCTTCAAATCTTCAATCCACCACTAACTGGACTCTGGAGGGCTAATATTGAGGGTCAATCCACCACTAACTGGACTCGGGAGGGTGGGAATATGTACTTTATGCAGCTTTTATTTGAGATAAAATATGCAGAAATATGCAACTGAACCAAAAGTTTGTATGATATACTGACCAGCCATTAAGAGATTGCGATGTTATAATAGCTTTTTTGCCAACAAATTTATCTGGTGTCCTCCGGTTACCCTGCACAACATTGCCTTTTAATTGAACATTTCCTATACAATAGATGTCTTGGGGCAAAAATTAATTTGGAGGATCATAAATAACTCACCCGAATAAGCACCTTCTCATTTACTGAAAACGGATACTGTACGCATCTTTGGGACCCATTTTCAGAAGAAACATCCCCATTTACCTGCATTGTCCAATGATCATATTCGTAAGGCTCCTAATATAATATCCAACAAGGCATCATTACAATTATTTTACTGAATCTTAATGTTGATTTCTCCAAGTTATCATATAAAACGCATGACGCTTCAGTGCACATACAACACACTGATTGAACATGATAAGTTGAACTCTTCTTATGTTCACATGTTAATGTAAAAGCTGCATTTTGTTACTTAAGTATAGACTTTTATCTGGGAAGGCATATGTAATTATAGTTTAGTAGCCCAGCATCAGGTTTTAATTATGATTCTAACAAGTACCATGTAAAAGTAGACGGAACAAAGCAAGGCGTTCATTTTACCACCTATATTGAGCATATAGATTATATGTATCTATCTGAGACATACCCAGCGGTCACCGACATCTCTTCTTTGTTTCCTCAGAGCAGCGTTGTGAAAAAGCCTTCGATCATCCTCACGTTTAACAGCTCCTGCTGCAGCTCTTAAAGCTGTTCATATAATAAGTAAGAACCAAATCAGATGATAGCAACAACAAAAGATAGCAAAAAGTGAATCCAAGTTTAATATATGTCTAATATTATTACTATCTTAAGATAAACAAAAACTGAAATGTATTATACCATGATTAGGTATTAGTGGTGCTGTCCCAACTTCCGCATCACATATGGTACATCTTCCCTGCGGTGAAAAAATTGTGTTTTGTCATTTTTATATCCTAGCTACATGTAAATACAACTTTTACTACCAAACCTTGCTAAAATTTAGGTCTTAAATACAACTTTTAAACCCAACCTTGCTAAAAATTGTGCTTCTTGTCCAAAATTATCCATTTCGACCCAAGTTTGCTAAAATTACCCACACTGACCCGTTAACCAACCCATCGCACCCGTCCATATTCCCACCTTGTAAAACTGGAACTAACAGAAATGCTTCAGTAATGTATATAAGCTTAAAAGCTTTAGCCTTACAGAAATGTGTGCTTTGGACAGGCCTAAATAACAGGGTATCATAATCACAGGTGATAATATCAAAAGGTTGAGTATTTTATAGACAGTCAATGAAGAAAGCATCATCCCAGTTCCCAATGCACATTAACTTTTTCTCCTAAAGTATCTGAGATATATAGAACAAAAAATGAAACATATAGGTGATGGCCCAGGTATTCACAGTTAAAACAAACCAATTTTAAGCAATTTGCCTTAACAAAATAGCACTTTGTGAATGTGCTTACAAGCAGAAGAGAACATACAGGGTGCCGGCTGAGATGAATAATGCGTTCTTTAATATAAATACTTAAATACCACAATGATTATTTATGATAAAAGGTTTATGATCACTCCTGCATTTTCCAGGAAAAAACTATTCACAACAAACCTTAAGTCCAATTTATTCAGAAACAGATAGTCAACCATAACCTAAAAGTAGTTCTTTAGTGTTAATATAGAAAGGCTTATTCACCTACCGTCTCTACGACCCTCTTAAGCATCATGCCACCGAATGAATGACCGCATGGAACAAGCATAGCATCTTCGAGAAATGCACCACTAAATCAATACCAATTGCATTAGAATCCATTATAGAATGTAAACATGTAGTTGGATCAAGCATTTGTTCTAGTATCAGTTGATCATGCTTATATTACAATAAAAATTGAAGTAAAGACAGCTTTAACTACATCGATCACCAGTTCTTACAGAATCTCGTAAATGTCAAGTCCATACTAAAGCACCATATAGGTTTTGTCATAATGTGACCACATAGGGTCGTTTAAGGGGATAACAGCAGTCTGGGTAGAGAAATGTAGAGTACTGGACTCGATGATGACGCGCCTAACGGTAGTATGGTACTCATGGTTTTACTATTATTTAGTTTAAATGATGGATACTAGTTTATAACTATTGACCTTTGCACTATACTTTAATGTCAAACAGTGTAACAAATATCTATGTTATTTTAATAAGATCGTTGGGTTCATGCCTGTAGGATTTCATGCTTTTATGCTTTTACGGCTTATATACATTCGTTTAGCTTTATTCCCTATATGTTTTGAATGATTGTATCCCATAGATGGCTATATGGCTTTTATGCTTGTAATGTATTATTTTTACACTTGTATGCTCTTGTGCTTTTAATGCTTATATTTGATTGTATTGCTTTATCTTCTTATATGTTGCCATTTTGAAATATGATCTTTATGTGTGCCCGTAGTGCCATATTTTCCTTATATATGCTTGCATGCTCTCATGTTTCTATGTCAGTATGCGTTTATGTCTTTGCACACTTGTACGTTTTTGCTATACATGCTTTCTTTTATGTCATTGTCTTTTCCATCCTCACACACACCACACAGTCTATTTGCTTGCGCACACACACTTGCCTGAGGTATTTCTGGAAGCAGTCCCTTTACCCTCGGGTAGGGGTGTGACTGTCTACATCTAAACTCCCCCATACCTCGCTCCAGTGGGATTGGGTATTGTTGTTGTGATGGGTGTTATATAGAAACAGTTCATTAATTGATAAAAGCTAATACAAATAGAGCGCTAAAGTAGCAACAAAGCAGATAATGAAATATGCAATGAATGAACTTACGACAATGAGTCTGAGAGAACACTTCTCAATGACGGTTCTGTATTTGAGCTTTTCCAACCTGCCTGCAATTCAGATCCCACTGTGAGCCTTCGTTTTAGCAGCCACTAATCCAAATTAACAATAGCTACTAGCACATACAACAAGAGTTGTCATATATGCATAAAATCAGCATACTAGTTCATTTTCAAGTAAGATTGGCTTACAAAAGCATTATCAGAGCTGTTACAGTGTACGTCTTCATCAGCAGAAAGATCATCCATAAACTGGCTTACAGAGATTGGTACATAGCTCTGGGGGATCACATGACCAGCTGCTCTAATAGGGGAACAGTCTAATATGGCATTGCCTTGTGGCATGAGCCTAAATGCCAATGATGACCTGCAAAACAGATATAATTTAAAAGGTTAACTTGCAATTTATACATGACAAGAAAATCAAGTTGAAATAATAATAATGTACTATGGTTCAACATCAATCTGATCTACCGTCCAGCATTGGTGGTGGCAGGAGTGTAATCAGCTGCAGCTCTATATAAAGCAGCTGGCCGAAGCCCAGCAGTAGCATGACCGAGTGCCTTCCCTGTCAATAGTAAAAGATCCCCAGGAGCTGAACCAAAATCTGCTAAGTACCAACGACCATTGGGATCACGAACCTATGGAGAGAATAAAACAACTAATGGAAATGATTCAAAGGATTGCATTTTCAGCAAAGAGGAATGTCTTCCAAATAACGAAACTTTACAAGCTCAAATATAAGTTTATTGCATACTAAACTGAAAAGTCAATTAGGTTTATATACCTGAAGACCAGGTGCGTCAGAACTAACCAAAGTTAACAATCCTTTTTCACTTTCATGATTTGCTGTTATGTTCCCTCCACCAATAGCGCCTTTTCCCTTTTGTGATGATGTTTGCATGTAGGATGCAACAAGTACTGATGATGACACCTCATTAGCAGGTAAGGGATTGTCATCGAGTAGATGGTTAAAAGCACTGAATTTAGTGCAAGTTTAAACATATATTAGTGAACTGTACGAACACTAGAAGATAGATCGATAGATGGAGAGAACTTTAAAGTGCAATCAAAATAAAATGCTAGAACACATGATCATGGTTCTTACTCGCTTCGTAAACGAAGGTGTTTAGCCATTGCACATGAAGCAGCTCGAGCAGCCTTTCCCATGCATCTGTAAACATCTGCCATGCATGGTGGTGATGAATCCAAATCCTCTAGAGCCCTGTCACATGACATTCTTATATCATTGAAATATGCCTCGCTAATATACATGAATGAGAAAATAGTAGTTTAAGACAAAAAAATAAACAAAGGCTAGCTGCAAAGCATTAATGACCGAACAAGCCCAAATAAGCTACAACCAAGCTTCCATACAACACAAATGAAAGGGGGTATGAATGACTAGTTGTCATAACATGAGCATTCAATTTGAATCCCTGAGTTTTCTATTTCCAATAAGATAAAACATTTTTTAGGTAACAATTATCCCTGCAAAGTCTCATGTTGGATTTGGCAATCCAACCATTTAGATAAAGAACAAATTATCTGATCAGGGTCTCATGTCAATTTCAGAATCCTTATTCCATATAGCACCATGCCACCAGCAATATTAAAGCACCAACCCCATATAGCAGGAATTTCTAGTCTTGTCTGCACTCTTTTTCAAAGTCATTAACTTAACAGTTTGTGCTGTTCTTCTTGGATCTAGTTTTATACAGTATTAGTTACATAAAAGAACATTTATGCCATTTCTTTGTATTCTATTACGTAAGGTTGTTCAAAGTTTACATCATCTCGACCCATAGTCCACATTTGCACTCTCTATGTTCCTATATTATCTAAAAACAAATGCGCTTCATAAATATTTATCTTGCAACATCATGAATCACCTAAGCGTCACTAATTTATCAGTTAAAATAAAGTCATCAAGCATTTCGCCATTTCCAAATGATACCATAACTGCATAACAAACCAGTGTAAAAGGTATACTTTATCTCGCAGAAAGCTAAACTAGAATAAGCAAAATGGCTATGAATAACTCATAAATAGCTCTAAAATCTCAGTGTTGCATGCCACCATAAATAAGTTGGATCCTTAGCTCTCATCGAGTATGTTTGGAAAAACTAGCAAGAAGCAAGTATTTAAAGGCGTTTAGTGACATAGCTGTAGCTTTAATAATTAAGTGTAAAATAACGTCAAAGCTAAACATTTGTTTTATTAGTGTTTCAAATAAGAGCGTTTAAACAAAATCCAAAACCTAGCAAGTATTTGAAAGCATTTAATTAGTGTCTCAGATAGGAGCGTTTAAACAAATCCAAAAGCTAAACGCTCGTTGCCAAACAAGCATAATATTCTAACGCTAAAAGCTCCTAAATGCTCCAAAAAGCTCATTACTAAACACACTCATCATCTACTAACATAACATAATTCTCGTACGCAAACTTATTCATTTCTACACTATTACAAGATCAATTTGCAGTAGACAAGTAACATGCATTAGCAAGCTAATATTCCCTAACTCAAACAACCTACTAACCGAAAAACGATACAAACAACAACGGCACAAAAAACACATATACCTTCCAGCTCTATACTTATAAACACCACCGCCATTACTACTCTGCGCCCTAAGTCGAAAAAACAACCTAGAAGCTTCCAAACCACATCTAATAACCGCAGCATCCTCATTCCCCAACTCAATCACAACCGCATTATTCCGCGTAATCGAACCGGACAACGTCTCCACCGCTCTCAAATAACAATCACTCGGACCTCCATCGTAGGGTAACAAATCACATAGCCTCACTCTGGATAATGAAGGAATGGTCAGCGGTGGTTCTGCGGTGGTGGAGATCGGTGTTGCGAACGGTGGTGATGGTAGGTGATTGTGGAGATTGTGTTGATGTTGCATGGTGGTGGTGGTGGTGTTAGTGTGTGTTTGTGTGTGTTGGTGGTGGTGGTGCATAGTGGTGGTGGTGATTTTGACCATTAATTAATTTTGGTTGTTAGGGTTTGGGTGATGGAGGTTAACGGTGGTGGAAGGTGGGAAATGGTGTTAATATTTTACAGTATCTTAATTAGCTAACGGTTAGGAGTGTCGGTTAACTTGACGGGATGTAAACCACGGGCATGGCTGATCAGGTCAAAAACTGGACTGGACGGGAACAAAAAACCTGGCCGAATTGAACCGAGTTGGTCTAAAACACAGGACCGAGGACCGAACGAAATATATCGGCTGGTTTTGTGTAAAACCAGATCAGACCAAAGACCTAATATGATGAAAATGGTGGACCAAGGACTCGACCGAAGTATGTTCGGTTCGGTCCGGTTCAGGCTGGTTTGTTGGTTTTATCTGATCTACGGTCTTTTGTACTTTTCACTCAATCACTAAATTTATCACTAAAGACATGTAGTCATGACAACAAAACATATTTAAATTAACTAATGTTTGGGTTTGTTCTTTTGTCTTACAAACTCGATTATCGCCGCCACCACCAACTTACCGTCAAAAACATATCACCACACGTTGTGGGGTGGTGGTGTAATTGCAAAAAAAGATTGGAAGGGAGGGGGATCCTTTTTAAGCACCGTGAGTATACCGATGTGAAAGATCCCCAACCTAGCTTGTCTTTGTCATACCTTACGCTGAGGCAACGTATGTGCGTTATCAGCCAATCAGTCGGCATATATTTCTACGTGTTTTATTGGTTTTGATAAATAGCTAAAAGAGACTCCAACATTTATTATTTATTTATTTATTTATTTTATGCTTAGACTTGTTTGTCTCAAATTTTAGACACGTATGTTTCCTGAATCAGTTATGAGAAGCTTATGAGCAACTTGCATCATCTTGCACCCTTGTGTAATGGAAATACCACTCATTTCATGCCGTTACATCATGGTCATTAGATATTAACGGCAAGCATATAAATTAAGATTCTCTCAACTTGAAATAAACATGATACATCTACTTGCCAAAAAACATAACTTAAAATGAATATGATACATGTAACCGTTAAAGATAGATAAATTAATAACGTGTTTATTCTTCATGAAAGAATAGTTTAACAAAGTACCATTTCTTTCTCACACACGTCCACACACACCCCTCCAGTTAAAAACACATTACTCGGAACAAATTTCACCTTAACTAATTAAGCCTCTTTCTCTCTGGGTTTGGTTTGACGGCTGTTTAAGTCTTATGTTTTCTTTGTCAGTTTAGATTCACAATATTCCTATGCTTAAACTTGTTTGACGCAAATTTTAGACTCGTTTGTTTTGAAATTTTATTGAATTAATTATGGGAAGCTTATGACCAACTTGGCTCATCTCGTACCCCTTTATGTAATATGGAAATATGACTCGTTTTATGCCGTCACTAACATGGTTATTAGATGTTATGCCAACCATATAAATCAATACATGGTTAAAGTTTTAGAACGAGATCTTCTCAACTTGAAATGAACATGATACATTTACTTGTCAAAAAATATAACTTGAAATGAACATGATACATCTAGTCGTAAAAAAATAGTTAAATTAATAATGAGTTTATTTTTCATGAAAAAATAGGTATCAATAAACCGAATTACTAGTGTAGTTTATGACGGGCAAGTCACATGTTAATATTTACGTGACGCAAGTCTTGGTAAGAGTTGATATTATTAACGGTCATGATCACTTAACGTCTTCACCACATAAAATCATCACATTTATATATCTCGTTCTTCTTTCCATTTTGCTTCCTTCTTGTCCATGACCAGCAGTAACGCCCCCAACATAATTCAATTCCATACTCACTATTTTTCACATTATTACTATTATTAGCAACTTCGAGTCTCCTCATTTCAGGTTCATTCTCATCATCTGGTATTTATTTCTTTTTATAGTTTAAGTTTAAGAATATATATATGTCCAATGTTTCTTTTAAGGAATATTATGTCCATGTTAAGTGAGTGGTGACTACTGACTAGTGTTACCCAGGAAGGCGAGTCTTTGACTTAGATGTACGCGGCCTAAGTGGCTATCCCCGTAACTGTTTCCGACCCTTTCGACCTTTCCCAGGCTGCCCCTGAATGTGTACCTGGTGAGATTTGAACACTAGACCTCTTGTCTGGAGGTTAGGTGTCTTACCACTAGGCCGTTAGGTGATGGTTTGGATTTGATAACTGTTAAGCTTAATATCCTAGTTGTTGGTGTTTGAGATTGGTTGTTAAGCTTATGATTATTGAAATATTGAGAATGGACAAAAACAAAATTGTATGTAAGAGATAGTGTTCGGATTTACGTCTACTGTATCCATATAATCCACGGGGTTTGAACCCACCGCCACACAGACTCAAACCGGGTAAAAACCCTCCCTTTTCAGGAGTGGCCACGCCAACCTTCCCCAAAAAGAGGGAGGGCTTTACCTGGTTTGTGTTTTGTCTATATTGCTGTGGGCTCAAACCCTGCGGATTACTCGGCCGAAAGGTGCACTATCAGTAAGCAGTACCAAACCCCCCTAAGATATAACTCATAAAATAAAACTACTTTCGGATTGGATTTTTCATGCATAATTAAGTTACCTATGGTTAGGTCTTGGAAGGAAACTCTACCTTTTTTTATTGACAGAGAATACGGGAAGACGAAAGAACCAAGGATTAGAATGAGTGTGCGAGTAGAATATATCTTATTGTTATATGAAAATATCACACTCTTTGTGTTCCGGTTGTAGGTATAAACTATAAATTTCATGGTAAAGTGTTGCCCATTTAGTATCCAAATGTGATACAGAATAGAGAGTTCTTCTTTTATCAAGTTATAACCAGCAATCTTGCTTGATATAAAATAGAGTTAAAGACCACTTCAGTTTTGAATTTGGAAGATGGTCTATTACGATGAAACTCAAAAGTGTTGATCTAATTTTGGGATTGAGTGATAGCAGTTTCGCTTGAACAGTTAAACTATATCTAGAAGGTGGTGTTTATTGATTTACTAGGAATATAACATGAAGGAAAGAGCAGTTATTATTACCCTGGGCGAAATATGGAGTGTGAAAGAGGGGATATGGGTATTTGGTGGAGTGTGTTGTATAGTGTTTCTATGTTCTTCTGGTTGCAAACTACTTTATATCTATTAATTTTTCCTTAAACCTGAATAAGTGACGTCTTATGGATGGTCCGCATTTATAGCATGGACTGAATTTCCAAAAGTTTTTTGAAGTCCCGGCCTATGACAAGTCTCGTGTAACCTCCTTACTTGGCTCTAAAAAGCTATCTCTGGTTAAGTTCTGTGTTGTAGAAATGTAGTTGTTCATATGCTGGTTGGGAAGTACTTTTTCTTTGAAAAGTTAAGTATCAAGAACATAAATTCAACAACTAATCAGCCCATTGCAGCAACTTTACGCGGACTTTCTGTGTTATACTTATAATGTTGATGGGAGCTAGAAGATACTGTTCAAATGCTTCCTTTTGGAATCACATAACTAAGATTGACAGTTTAAATACACTAAGATAGTAAAAAATAACATGGGTACTTTGTTTTTTTTTGAAAGGCAGCATAATATTGAGACCCCGAAACAAAAAAGATACAAAACAAGGCGCCCCACCTCAATTAAATAAGATAATTAAAAGAGGACGGAGCCCAAAGAAAATACAATGAAATGGATAAAAAAATAAATCCTAACTTAGAAGCTAAAATACTATCACAACATCATACGAAGAAGCTATATAGAATTCTAGAATTAGAAGGGCCATCTGCCAAACTAGTGAATCCCAGGCCTACTCAGTTCTCACTTGACTAAAATTAGAAACCATGATTATTAAACCAATAAAACAATATTGATGCATTTATCTTGCCATGTAAAAATGCTGTCTGCATGAACGTAACCAGAGAAGTGACCCACCACATATTCACTCAATCTCACGAACCACTCAGCTGAAACCAATCAAGGGCCAAAAGAAGCCTGGTCCATGATCAAAAGGATGCCAAAACTAAACAAAAAATGATGCAGCAGCAGAGAAATAACAAAATCAAAAGTGCAGATCACAAACTCAGCCAAACACATACTAGAATTAGAATCCGCAAAATATCAGCCAAACACAGTTGCTGCAACTCACTGCAGCAGACTTCGAGCTTACAATTCTCAGTGCCTATTATAGTCCCATGGATTGTTGCAATCTTTCTGAATACCGATTCCTTCCAGCACGAAACTGGGACACCAACAATGTTAATCCATGTTAATCTACCTGTAGGGCCATAAGATTTGTCCCATATTCTTATCTTGTGTAACCACCTCCTAATTCCATGATTAACAGCATGTACCAGGTTATCTACCGTATCCGAGTTATCGCAAACGATCAACACTTCTAGCCCTCCCAGAATCTTTACCTCGACTTTGTTCAGACCTTGTTCATCACATATCACCGGTAATCTGGAAAGATAGCATGCCTTCTTCACTTCGCATAATAAGCTCCTTTTAAAAGTTTCTGTATTAACCTCCTCTTCCCCCACCTCAATTACCCTTTCCTCCTTAGTTTCCTCCACTCTTTTGTGCTTAAGCTCATCCTTTTCGGTTCTTCTGGTTTTAGCCCCATGCACTACGTCCGCAAAGCTTCGATTGTCACGAGTGTCCATATATATTCCTCCACCATTCACTACAGTAGCATGCTTTTGATGTTGGTTTCTATTTACCTCATTATAATTTTCATACAAGAACTTATTGTCCCTGCTCCTCCTGTCAAACGCAATGAACACCCTCATCATCCCCTCACCCAACCTGATCATTCGCAGCCTTGTTAATAGTTCCCCCACATCATGAACATGTTTGTACCGTACGAACCCATACCTTTGCCCATTGCGAAGTCTTTTTTGCACCATAAACATGTCAAACACCGTACCATATTTTTTGAAAATCATCCACAATCTTCCCATACCCCACTCTTCCGGGAAATTGGAAAACATAAACGATACCGATGAGTTACTCTTTCCACCGGTATAATTAGTTCCTAGACGCTTGCCATTGTATTGCCATCTATTTCCTATGTGCCCCGAACTCACGTTCTCTCTCACACTCGTTGGATGGACCTTACCTCGCTCTCTCACCGGAATGTTACTAGCCTCGTTTCTCTCTCTCACCATTTTCTCTCTGTCACTTAATTAATAAAGTTGGATTTTCCCTGCATTATTGGTCAAATATTAACATGGGTACTTTGTTAATACCAGTAAATTTCGAAAGTTCTAAATTTCCATGTTCCAACGAATGTAATTAAAGTGATATGAATGCTTATTAACTATAGTTAGTCACAAGGTCTTGCTGACTCATTTATGATTGTTTTGCAGAATATGGTGGGTGTTCAGGCCAGTCTTCCTTGTACATGGTCATTAGGAGGTAAAGAACATGTTTTAAGATCAGGATGCCGTAATTTACCATGCTTCAGCGATTCAGGTTTAGGTTCTTCAGGCAGTAAATCGGTATTTTTTCAGAAGCAGTACACGGTACATGGTTCTTGTATGAGTAAACGTTGCCATCCTATTTGTTCTAGTAAGATGGATGATGGTACAAATGAGGACGAGTCTTCTGATAATGAAACTGATTCAGTAAGTAGAGATTTTTTTCTCGTACTTTCTAATTCCATAGTTATGTGACTTTAGTTACACACTCATACATATCTTAGCTGCAAAGATTAACCTTTCATTTAACAGGCTAAAAATGAACTTCTCAGAGAGAATCTAGAAAGACTTATTGGTGTCGATGATTCTGCTTTCTCCGGGATTGATCTGGCAACACTTATTAGGAAGAAATATGGACGATCCTATGACGTTCAACTTATAAAGAAGGTATAAGCTTCATCTTGTTATTTACCACTAAACATTACTTGCAGTCTTTAATGCATCTATCTATGCCTAAAACTGTAGCAAATTCTGAAGAAAAAAAAAAAACAAACAAAATATCGGGATATATTTTCTTATTCTATTACCGCCATATGATCAAATGCCGGCTGTGGATTATCAGACAATTTATCGACACTGCGTATATTTTATTTAATCTTTTGCAGGAATTCATGGGTAAAAATTTTCTTGCAATGAATGTCATGTGGAAGTACATGGAGCAGGTAAGCCACCGCCTATCATTTTTTTCATGGTTCGCAAAGGATACGTTAAATAGTTTTTTACGACTACTAATGCATTTAAGAGACCCTAGGTACTAAGAATTATGGTACTATGGTGTACAATGAAAGCTTGACATCATCTAGTTCTTTTCAGTAGTGGTAATGCTCTGCATTTATCTCAATACAGACTCTTATGTTTAAATATTTAAATCCTATTTTAGATTAGGTGATAATGGTAAATTCTGAAGTAAAAAAGAAGCTGCCGTCAAAAACAATTTATGATATAAGAGTGTCGTCAATGAACAGCTCCACTGTCTGTTATTACTAGCTGCCTCGTGATATTTTGCTTCTTGATTTGTCTGACAGAGATCTTTTCCTCTGAATGAAGAAGAATACTTGTTGAGGCTTGATGACGTGGCAAATACATTAAAATGCTGGGGAGCTGTATCTCATATTCGGAACAGTCTGGAAAAATTAAAAGAGCGGCCTCGGATTGGAAAGGTATATTCATTTTCTCACCTCATATTTGAAAAGTTTGGCCAGTCTTTTTAACTCTTAAGTTTGAATTAGGCTTGCCAAGCTCAAGTCATGTTTGTCTCATAAATAGTTTAAGCCCTTAGAACTGTCTTTATTAGAACTTTACAGACTCGTATAGGTGTCTGGAGATGGCGAAATGGGTGGGTTCGGTAATGGGTCAACACATGACATTTTTTATATGGGTGGGTTAAAACGGGTTTAGGTGGGGTTGGTTGACCTGACAACAAATTTTCCCCCCATTTTCATAATTAAATAGTTGTTACATTACAAAACTATATTATCTGAAGTATGTTTTTTTATTTTTAGGATAAGCATTTAGAAAGGGAAATTAGTCAAAGTAGCAAAAATTCCTTTTGACTTTGACAAACTAGCCAAGATTTCATATTTTTGCCAAAATAGCCAACAATCTCTCAAGCTCTCTTAGAACCCATCCTCCAAAACTTGCAATAGTCACCAGCCTCCATACAACCCCTCATCCATCCTCTACACTCCCATCCTTTAACCCTCAGTAGAGTGGCTGTGTGATGATCTAAACCTGCAAATAATATATGTTTAAAAACCTCAAAGAAATGGGAAGGCCCTTATCGGGGAAAAAAAATGTAGGTTTTTCTTATAGGTTTGCATGATTATGGATTTATGGATGAGGTTCTAAAGGTACCTTGCGAAACTCTTGGCCATTTTGGCAGAAACCGTGAATTTTTGGTTAGTTTGTCACAGTGAAAGGGAGACTTAGGGGTCTTTTACTGCTTAACCTGACCCGTTTCTTACATGTTCCCTTCCCTGTTTAGACCCATTATCAATTGAATACTACCTTAATTGACCCACTTTTATGTAAATGGGTTGAAAATGCCATCAGTGTGTAAGTTATAACCTTTTACTCCCTTTATCTAAAACATGTGACCTTTTATATTTTGGTTTGTCCCAAAAAAATTATACATTTCCTTCTTATCAGTGCGGTTCGAACTCAGCTTTATTTATTCATCCATTAAGAGTCATTGCAATGTCTTTTGTGAACAATAAGCACCAAGTTTGCTCCATTTTGTACTAAGTGGTATACAAGTTATTTGATTGTCAATTAGATACTCTTTCAAACTACATGACTAATCAAACATTGTGTCTCTTTTGGGGTAAACTCAGATCGAAAAGTTACAGCCATCTAAAAACTATAAATTACGCTAAAAAGCTTTAACGAGTCTGTCTATAGGCTTTAACAAGCTTTTTAGTCATGCATACAAACATAAACCTGTAGATGTATCAAGTTAACATGTTATTACATCTTATAGTGGTCACCTCAGTACTAAAACAAGCTATATCATCTCAGGCAGTTAGCATCTTTATAGACATGGATGAATCAGGAGGGCGTACAAATGAATGGATATACAAGTAGATAACATTGTGAATACGCATCAACTCTTGTCTCGATGCTTGCATACTTCAATCTAGTGATCCCGAAAGCCATCAGTATAAAAAGGTAATGAAGGGATGATGTCTGTATATTTCTCCAGAATCTTTGTAGAATTCAAAATTCAAGGTAAGAAGCAATGTGATTATATCATATTCTTTGCAAGTAATATAAGGTCTCTCATATTCAACTAGACCCGTTCTAATGACTAAGAAATTGTCACAAGTTTGAGATTTGTTGGTACAAATTTTCTTCGTAAAAGCGCTAACTCAGCTTCCTTGTTATTATTATATTACATATTCTTGTAAGGTAAGGTTTGAATTGGTATTTGACTCGTATAGTTTTCTACATAAGATAAATGATATATGGTGATTAACGTAGGGGTGCAGATGAGTAGATGCAGTAACACAAGTGTATAAAACACGTTTTACGGTTAATATATGGGTTAAGTCCATCAAATAAGAACAAAAAAAAAAAAAAGTGCTGAAGATGAGAGACCTAAGTTCTTGATGCTTTATCCATTCATCATTTGACACATGACATATGTAAACAATAATTTTGCACGATACTCAAGACTACTAAAAGGGTTCATTATACATACATGCATATGTCCATATAGTTTACAAAAGCTCCTTTCAATTATTTATGACTTCTAGAAAAGAAAATAAAAATACAGAATACAGTCTAAAATTATAGTAAAGAAAAGTATTAGCCAAAGTAAAGTTATACTAAGATAAAATAAATTTGAACAAGGACATATATCAATCTGACATTTTTAGTACTGTGCAATCCAGAAATACCACAATGCGCGAAATACGTTATTAAACTGTCATTAAATTAAACGGAGTAAGTTTAAGTCAAGATCAAATTGCTAGATATGTGATGCCAGTTCTGTTTCCTTAGTGCATTTTACGACTGTCGAGGATGGTAACTAGAATTATATTAGGTTAAAAGCTTCAACTGGAAAGTGCTAGCCAATGTTGGATGATTTCTTTGAGTGATCTTTAGTAAAGACGAATTCCTCTATGTGACTGCAACCTTGTTTAGCTATGTGTGTAGGAAAGAAGGTATGATGCACATTAGAGCATATTCTTGTTGGCACAGTGAACAAATGTAGTCTTGACTTAGGATATGTATTCTTGAGCNGGTACTGTGCAATCCAGAAATGACGAACAATGTCGCGAAATACTGTTATTAACGTGTCATTTAGAATTAAACGGAGTAGTTTAAGTCTAAGAGTCAAATGCTAATATTGGTGATGCCAGTTCTGGTTTCTTAGTGATTTTACGACTGTGAGGATGGTAACTAGAGTTATATTAGGTCTAAAAGCTTCAACTGGAAATGTAGCCAATGTTTGGATGCGCTTTGAGTGATCTTTAGTTAAAGATGATGCCTCTGTGGACTGCAACCTTGTTACTATGTGCGAGGAAAGAAGGTATCTGCACATTAGTAGCATAGGTTTGTTTGGCACAGTGAGCGAATGTAGTCTGACTTAGGATATCCTTGGAGCATTGGTGATTTAGGTGACAGCAAAGCTTGTCTAGAATGGACTGCTGTTATGGTTCATGGAAATTGCATAGTGGATATAGTTTGAATGCTGTTTTTTTCTTACTTGTAGTGCTGCAGTTTTAGTAGTGATTGGGACATGTTCAAACTTATAAATTTGGCAGTTTGTAGCTTGTATATAGTTTTGGAGATAATATATTTCACCTTTTCAAAAAAAAAAAATAATAATAATAATAAATAAATAAATAAATAAAAATAAATTCTGAAGTGGTCATAGCAACCTTGCTTTATCCGGTTTGTGTTTGTGTTGCGGTGAGTTTAAACCTCGTGAATTAGTCGGCAAAAGATCAAAAACCAACTATTACTAATAAAAAGTGTTCATAGAATAAATCAACTCATTAATATTATCACAACTATTTTATGGGGCTAAAACAACATATAGAAAAACAATAATTACTTGAAAAGTATATCTATTAAATGATTATTTATTTTAGAAAGTTTGAAAAGAAGCTAGACAAATAAAAATTTACTTTCGTCTTGGATTTAAAGAATTAGACAAAGTCGCTTTGTATATTTAAATCAAGGAGTTAGTGGTCTAAAATTCTACTTTGAGTAAGGTCAAACTAAGTTGCCACATGTGTTGTTTCAAATTGTGCATTATAGATTGGGTTATTACATTGACAAAATAAATAGTCAATAAAAGGGGTATAAAGAATACTTGAGTTGGGGCTAAGTGAGATCATTGTCTTGTAATCAGACTACACAGTGTAGTTATAAACAGTATACACAAACAGTTTTTATATTTATTTAGATAAAATATACATATACCCTTCAAAACCAATGGATTTTGTTCCACATACTAGAGTTCATAAAGATGGGTTTTGTTATATCTTCTTATTTATATGTATATCCATATAAAAACACAACGTGTATATTTTACTTATTATCATTCTTCATCTAAACTATCACTTTGTCACATTTCGGTAAGAAAATGAATAGGAATACAAAGTAAGAAGAAATATAATTTCTTTTTAAGACGCTTGTGAACAAACAACGACTGATAGCTTCATCATCCCGTATGTCGAATTAAGAACGTGCACAAAAGAAAAGTATTATTTCTAGCTTATGAACAAACAGCGACTTAGAAAAAAACATAAAAGAGGTGAAAAACTTTATGATACCGGAACATAACCATATTTTTCTCAAACTCATTGGACATATACATACCATTTTAGATCTCTCATTGGTCGTGACTTGTGACAATTTCTCCACATAATAAACGATTTGTACGAAAACTAGCAACACATGAACGATTAGCGAGTTAAGTGAAGGTTTATAACTATGGTGTTCAGAATAAAATTATGTAAAAGACTTGTGCATAAATTACTACATCTTAAAACTTAACAAACCACCTATCACGCCAATAGAATACCAATTGAATCCCATGATTAAATGTAAATAGAAAGAAAAAGAATTACATAGTTGACCAACCCAATAGACACTTTTCATGTCTAGAATTTATTGATGAAGATGTCCAAGTTTTATAAAATTCGCATATTTTGTAGAGTAAATTACATAGATGGTCCCTGTGGTTTACCCAAAGTTTCACCCACAGTCCCTGAAAATTAAAAGTTGCACGGATAGTCCCTATCTTTGAAAAGAATAACACTCATGGTCCCTCCACTTAACTGTTGTTAGTAGCTTCCGTTATCTTTTACACGTTAGTCCCTTTTTGTTAAATATCATTGCATCGTTAGTCCTTTATAATAACGGTTGTTTATAATTTGAAGTTTTTCGAATTTTCCTTACGTTTTCATCCGTTTTAATACGTTTTCATGCGTTTTAATCCTTTTTCGTCCATTTTATATGGTTTCGTCCGTTTTTCTTACGTTTTCATCCGTTCTCATGCGTTTTTATACGTTTTCGCTCGTTTTTCTTACGTTATTGTTTGTTTTCCTACGTTTTCATCCGTTTTTATCCGTTTTTATACATTTTCGCTTGTTTTTATACGTTTTCCTTTATTTTTCTTACATTTTCATACGTTTTTATCCGTTTTTATACGTTTTTATCCGTTTTCGTCCATTTTTATCCGTATTCAATCTTCGTATGATGAGTATGACTATGCTCAAAACTTTAATCAAGGATCGGAATGGAGAAACGAGGTTGATATCTTGCCTAGCTCATTTTCTGTTCAATTTTTATCCGTTTTTATAGGTTTTCATCCGGTTTTATCCATTTTTGTCTATTTTTATCCGTAAGCCATCACCACCACCAATAAAAAAATTAATTTTTTTTTTCAAATTTTTTTTCTAAAAAATAAAAAAAAAATAGAAAAAAAATCAAAAAAATTTTCTAAAAAAATATATATATATATATATATATGATTTTTTTTTCAATTTTTCAATTTTTTTTTTGTAAAAAATCAAAAAAAAATTATTTTTGTTCGAAAATTTTTCTAAAAAAAATTTCTAAAAAATTTTTTTTGTTCGAAATTTCTAAAAAAAAATCAAATTTAAAAAAAAAAAAATTTTTTGTTCGAACTTTTTTTTCAATTTTTTCAAATTTTTTTTTCTAATTTTTTTTTTGATTTTTTAGAAAAAGAATTTTGAAAAAAAATAACTGTTGTTTTTATTGGTGGTGGTGGTGGCTTACGGACAAAAACGGATAAAAATAGACGAAAACGGATAAAACCGGATGAAAACCTATAAAAACGGATAAAAATTGAACAGAAAATGGTCTAGGCAAAATATCAACCTCGTTTCTCCATTCCGATCTTTGATCAAAGTTTTGAGTATAGTCATACGAAGCTTGAATACGGATAAAAATGGACGAAAACGGATAAAAACGTATGAAAATGTAAGAAAAATAAAGGAAAACGTATAAAAACCAGCGAAAACGTATAAAAACAGATAAAAACGGATGAAAACGTAGGAAAACAAACAATAACGTAAGAAAAACGAGCGAAAATGTATAAAAACGCATGAGAACGGATGAAAACGTAAGAAACCCGGACGAAATCATATAAAAACGGGCGAAAACGGATTAAAATGCATGAAAACGTATAAAAACGGATGAAAACGTAGGAAAACAAACAATAACGTAAGAAAAACGAGCGAAAATGTATAAAAACGCATGAGAACGGATGAAAACGTAAGAAACCCGGACGAAATCATATAAAAACGGGCGAAAACGGATTAAAATGCATGAAAACGTATAAAAACGGATGAAAACATAAGGAAATTCGAAAAACTTCAAACTATAAACGGCCGTTATTATAAAGGACTGACGATGCAATGATATTTAACAAAAAGGGACTAACGTGTAAAAGATAACGGAAGCCACTAACACCAGTTAAGTGGAGGGACCATAAGTGTTATTCTTTTCAAAGATAGGGACTATCCGTGCAACTTTTAACTTTCAGGGACTGTGGGTGAAACTTTGGGCAAACCACAGGGACCATCTATGTAATTTACTCTATTTTGTACGTATGAGTTTATGATTAGATTGATATATACTTTAAACCACAACTATCAAGTAGTATACTTTTAGAAAACATGATCCATACTTGACCAACATATATATATACTTTATCCAGTATCAATTAAATTAGGAGTATACACTTCAATATTGTCATGCTAATCATGTTGATTTAAAAAAAATTATGATTATGTGAGTGTTTTCTAGAAAAAAACTCAGAATCAACCTTGATCAAATAGTCAATTCTACAAAAGAAGTCTAGAGAAAGTTAGAAACTATTAACCTTGTAAAAGTCACTCTCAATTTAAAAACTCAAAACGTGTTCGATCCATACATAAAGAGACCCTACATAGACTTTTCACACAGCTTTACCCGAAATGTTTACACGTTCAATAAAAAAACAAACAACGAAAGCAAATACAGAAGCAAATAAGTTTTACAACTATAGAAACTACTATTCTTACACACAAGTTTTTTATTCAAAATTAAAATAACACACGTAACAATTTCCAAACCATAACACATGCTCATAAATTCCTTGCAATCTCGAAAAGGTGATAGTCGTAAATTACTCAACTCCATGAGACAAAGCACATGCATCTCGATACATATGTAACACACCTATGCATATAGACACATATATGTACGTACTTATAGGTACAAACTATGTATTTTAGACTTACGAACAAAGGGGAACTAATCTTAAAATGAGAATAATGAAGTAACTATAACCGTATATCCGAAATGCATCCACCTAAATTAGATCCATCCCTGTTACTAGTCATTTGGTTTAAGGATTCCGGAAGTACTTTTGTATACGTATTATGTATGTATGTATGTATGTATAAACACTAAATACAGATAGCAGTAAGAATATTCCTAGCATCAAATACGGGTAGCAGTAAGAATATTCCTAGTAACTACCATTTGGACCAAACTATCACATGTTCTACAGTTGCCAAAGACGTAAATGAAACATATTTTACCTTTGAATCCATGTGCTATAATGTTCCCTCCCCCACCCCAACCTCCCTCTACCCACCAACCTACCCAAATAAATACTTCATNATACAGGTGGTAAAATGGGCATGTCAGACGAACTGGTTACCAAGTTATGATATGGTCAGTTCAAAATGGGTCGGGTTAGTAAACCATCTGCAGTTCTACACTTTTCTTATAAAATCAGATTTGGTTATAAGATTTTATAGATTTGGTTATAAAATTAGATTATTACAATAATAGTCTAACTACTTCAAATGAAGCGATATAGGGGAGGTGTTATGCATTTGAATAAATGGCTTTTGACCCATTCGACTGGTTTCTTTATTAAATAAATACTTTTAGCCAAGTCTATCTGCATTAGACATATAAGATAACCGAAAATGGACTCATTTGTAGGTAAACGGGTCAAAATTGCCACGCTTTTCAAATGTCTGTGATCTTGATCCAGAATGCATCATGGCCACTCACTATTACATTTATTTATATGAACATTCTAATTCATGTTCTAATAAATGTTTACCTACAGCCTAAAGGTCTTACAATTTGGCAAGAAACCGACATTTTCCAATAGATTTATCCTAAAAGAAGACTGATACCGTCTTTTTTCTGCAGTGCTGTGACAAAAATGACACTAGCAAGAATTCAAGGGAGAATTAAAGGCGAACCTTGATGATGGGATTTTCAGTTATTAAAATCGTCCCCCAACCAACATAGGGCAAAAACCTGTAAACAGAGAAAAATTATTTGGTTATTTTGACTTGTATGTTGACCAAAAGTCAAGAATCTCTCACGAATGTTAGATATCAGTGATAGTTAACTTACCCAAACGCCCTCCCCGTGATATGATGTTGTTTCAACCACTTTTGACCTCGAGTATACAAAACCGTGTCATCTGCATAATTGCTGTCTCCTAATAACATCCAAATTATTTTTAAGAAAAGCCTTGTTGGGATGATCAAGTCACAGAATATGATGAAAATATAATAAAAGGCCAAAGTATAATAGTGGAGTACATTTTAGTATCTAAAATTAAACCTTTAATGCAAATCAAATTTGAATTAATCAAGCGGTACCTTTTGTAAGAACATCCAGTTCCCCCGTGTTCTGATGCTCGTGAACCTATAATAGAAATAAATTAAAGACGAGATGATCCAATAAACTCTTAATTAACTTAAAACTAGTGAAAAAGCTATTAGTATCCCACACCTCAAGACTTTTTTTTATCTATGTGTAGCTCTTACACGAAGACAAGTTTTCAACACGGTTATTAATTTCCTTGTCACTGTGTTACAACCAGCACATATAAGTTGAACAAAAGTATGATTTACTCGAATTTAATCATAATCCATCCCCTTTCTTTCCATCAACAACCATAATCATCCGCTTGTGATGATAAAAATTGGATACAACTGATAAAAAAAACACAACAGAGAGCACTAAATACCTTGATCACACGATGGACTATTGGAATGGCACGTCCCTGAGTTTAACCAAAAGTTGAGAAGAAATTTACATAAGCAAACTTGTAAAACATCCTAAACGTATCATTGCAGGCCTATTTCAACTAATATGGAACATCAGTTTATTAAAAGTTAAGCTGAATTCACCTCAATCTTAAACGACACAATTTCTCCTACGCGAATCGGGTCCTTGCTCAAATGCATAAACAAAATATCACCCTACATCACATTTTTCAAAGCAACAAAATTGTGCATATGAATCAGTCATATATCAAAATGTAAATCACAAGTTCTATAGGTTATATTTTTATATGTAGGCTCTAGCCACTTACTCGCTTAAATCCAGGTTCCATGCTTCCAGAAAGCACAACAACTACAGGTGACTCACTACCGGTTATACACATTAACCCTTTCCATATCATCAACGCTACTGTTACAATCATACCTGAAAAACATAATGAATACGCGATTATAATACAATTCAGTAAGCTATACTGTCTACCAGTTACTCCAATCAAGCTATTGTCGTACTGTCTACGGAGTATATTTAGTACTGTCTTCAGGGGCGGACCTAGCTTATAGCACGGGTATGCACGTGCATACCCTAAAATTCGACGGGTAGTGTAAAAAACATAGGGTGCATACCCTTCAAGGACCCCTCGAGGACACTTCGAGGACCATTCGAGCAAAAGTGCATACCCTATTTTGAAATCCTAGTTCCGCCACTGACTGTCTTCACTTTGCACAATCAACAATTTAATACTGGCCGTTAAGTTTGGATTAAACACGTAAAACTACTCCAACCAAGCTACTGATACAGTACTACTGCGTAATCTCCATCGCTCAATGGCAACTATATTTACTGTCATATGATAGATGCTCAGCTTCGGAGTGTTTGGCATTGAGTTTTGTAAGTGCGTATCAAATAATCCATTTCTAGAGTATATGCATACTAGGAATCTGTGATTTAACTAGAAAAATATCTTAGGCATAATGGTCTCAGTACGCAAAAGCACATCCAAACACTATCTACACCTCGTTATCGGATATCAACTAAAATACACAAAAGCACATCCAAACACTATCTACACTTGATTATCGGATACCGAATTTTGTATCAAACTGTCTTTAATCACTCCAATAATTTTACGGCGTAAATAATCATTTTACGCGAAACAAACAAACAACTCATTATCACAACTTGGTAAAAAAAAACATCCAAACACTATCTACACCAAACCGCAAGGCTTCTACAGTACTCATTTCCATGTGATCATTATATAGTAATCCAAAAGAAGGACGAGATACACATTATCAACTACTATTAACTAAACTGAACAGAACAAAATATATATATAAAAAAAAAAATGGCGGGAAAATGAAACGAAATGAAAAGAAATGAACCTAGGGTTAGGGCTTGAGTTAGAGGTCGTCTGAATTCAATTGTTGATGATCCCATTGTATTGTTAGTTTGTTTGTTTGGTTTCAATTTCCTTTGGGGAAATGAATGAAGAGGGATTTGATTGATGTATCTGTTATTACACTTGCTTACCTGCCTGCCTAATTTTTATTTCTTTATTTGTTTTTTGAAAAAGGATTTTTCTATTTTCCCGTCTTTCTTTTTCGGTTACAAATATTAGGGAGTAGTAATTTATTTTTCCATCTTTCTTTTTTATCGACTTACAGTTAGGATCAAATAAGAATAAAAATTAAAATAAGAATGATAAGAAGAAACCACAACCACTCATTTCAGATGCACCTACAAAAATAGATGCATCTCCCCTTAAAATTCTCCCTCATGTTTGAAATAGTTGGCTAGAAATTCTTCTTATTCTAACTATTTTAGTTTTTCTTCTTACCGGATTTCATCCCTACCTAACTAAATACGAGTACATACTTTACTCATTTTGGGTTTATTAATTTTTACTCATTTTGGGTTTATTAATTTTGTGGAAGTGAGCTCTATTGACACGTATATGTTAATTAGACCCAATTTTAAACATACTAACTATTTTTCTCTAACTTTTTAGGTAAACTCGTCGACGTATGAGTTCCATTAACTTTAAGGGGAAATGATCACTGTAGCGGGCTAGCGGCAGCCTGCTGTTACAACTTTTTGGCCCTTTTTTTTTTTTTTTTTTTTGCTATACACCTCCGTCACAAATGATCTTGTATACCCCCCAATTCAAATATGAAGAACGGATATATGGAAGCAAACATGGATTGGTGAATAGGCTGTAAAATTTGAAAGAAAAAAATGGTCAGAGAAGCTACAACAGTGATCATTTCCTCTAACTTTAAATTGGATGCGACTTTAGCGTTCATTCTACACGTTAGTTCTAGATGAACGAGAGTTTTTCATACACCAAAACAATAATTTCAGTAAAATACTAGATTGTCGCTTACGGTTTTTAAATCATTGTGTTCACAGCTATTTTTAAACTTAAAAAACAAACTAAAAAGAACGCCCACCGTGGGGCTCGAACCCACGACCACAAGGTTAAGAGCCTTGCGCTCTACCAACTGAGCTAGACGGGCTTTTGTTACTTTCCAATTTTTATGATATATGATCCAGGTAAAACTGTATATAAGTCGCTGACTTGATATGTCAAAAAGTTAAAACTTAAGTGTTGGGTAAAACTTTAGCCAACTCATTCAACTAGTACAAAAAGAAACTAGTTATGCAATGCAAGTACTTTTCTTGTGGTGCAGAAAAATTGCGGTTTTAGTTTTTGGTATAAACCTTAAAAGGACAAATGCATCTTGCTTGGTTTTGGTTTTGTTTGTCGTTGCAGGTTCCTTTCCCTGCTGCTTGGCTGAGGTTGCGGTTGTTTGTATTTTGTACTATTGCGGCATTTGTTCCTACTCTCTTACTATGACTAGTTGGTGCAACAATAGGATACATAAACAATCAAAATATTCGTTTGCCCACCAGGTCTCGGCCAAAGTTTTCAAAAGACGAAATACCAAAAACCTCTCAGTGGCTGAATTTTATAAAATCAAACGAAGTTCAAGGCTGCAAACAGAAGAAATGGTAACCATCAAATACATAAAATTGAATCCAATCAACCATTACAAAGAAACATTTAACAAACTAATCGACCATCTGTTCATTCAATCTCAGCATATGGGACATCAACTTGAGCTTGTTCCGCTTCCTGAACCTCCTTTTCAGTCTTCCTACCTTTCTTACACTTGTAATAAACGCTCATAAATGTTCCCACAGCTCCATACTTTTTCCTACACTCTTCATAAAGTCCCGCATCAAACATCCTCCAAAAATTCTTCTCATTTAATTCAGAAACTGCGTATTGTGGCTGGAACCCATGGTTTTCAATCAACCAACTCTCCATTCGACGAACTGCTTCAGCACCATCAAATACCTCACCCCTCAATACGGGGCCCGGTGCATAGTAGACACCGACATCTGTGAACATTTGAGCGTAAGGTGTGTCACCTTGTCTGCATTGTTGCTCGAAACCTGGCTCAGGGTATACCATGGTTTTAAGGGGGAGCTTGTAAAGTCGATGTGGGCAAAGCCAAAGGGGGTATACCTGTAGATTAACCTCAAAACAGTTAACAGGGGTCAAAACTGGTCAGGTCGTATTGACTAGAAAGACTTTTGGTCCAATATTGAGAGTTTGGGACTTGTTCAACCCATTTCCTTATAGAGGTAATTTTTTTTACCCGTTTCTCATAGAGGTGGAAAATTGGGAAGCTTGGGTGAGTTTTATACAGGTTAAACGGTAAATGTGATTACAGGTCCAAAATGGGTCGGTAGGCTTCTGGACATTTTAAAAATTTTATAATGTCTTACATAAAAGATCAAAACTATATTATCAAAACAGTTATCCAACTTTAATAATAAAACGATTTAGGAGGCTGTAAGCATTTGAAAACAATTTGAGTGACTTACGAGTTTTGACAATTTTGACCCGTTACCGAATTCAGCTAAGTTTTATAATTTGACCCGTTTAACCCGTCATAAATTAATACAACCCAAATCAACCCATTTATAAGAAAATGGTAAACTGTCACATCTAAACAAAGAATTACGCATTCAAAAGAGCATCATACCTCCATCTCACGATCAACCCATTCCAAAGCATCAGGGACCTTATAAAGCGGAACTAGCATATCTTGAATAACATGCATCTCATGATAATAATTCCGTATCGCTTCACCTTGTGTAGCTTTAAGCAACGAAACCTTTGGTGGCATCAACCACCCTAGCAAATATCTAAACCACCATTGATCAGCAAACGGCAAAATAAGCTTACCTTCCCAATACAAACACCGTGTGTGCCTATGGTAATACTCACGCGTTGGTATGTACTCAACAAATTCCCCTTTTGTAAGTGCAGTTTCCGCATGCTGATAAAACCACGGCTTAAACCACCACCCAACACTGTTAATCTTATTCCCTTTTTTCTTAGCTTCCTCTTTCGATGCGTATTTTCCCGTCATGCAAACACCTTCGGTAGGATTATAAATCATTGTTTCGACAAAATCAGGTACTTTTTCGGGGTCTTCAACACCAAAAGGTGGTGCGAACGAGTTGATATATGCTTGTCCGAGCTCTTTTACACTACCTCGAACAGGTGTGTAGGTTAATTTCATGTATTCTTTAATGGGAATAAGCTTAATTTCCGCGGATACAAGTAACCCTAAAGTACCTTGTGACCACGGGATAGCGTAAAAAAGATCAGAAAATTCATTATCTTTTGTAGCTCGAACTACGCGTCCACCCGAAAGTACAATTTCGTACGCCACAACGGTATCCGAAAATAGGCCATATAAATGGGAACTACCCTCTATTCCATACCCGTTTATTAACCCACCAACGGTTAAGTCATCGAGTTCGGCAACGACAGCGAGTGCGAGGTTTAACGGGACGGTGGCTCGAGTTATTTGACCCATGTTGACTAACGGTTCACATTTAGCGATCATTCTCTCTTGATCGATTTCAAGAATGTTACGAAACGAGGAAAGGTCAACTTCAAAATGACGGGCCCGCTTATAGTCAACATTACGCATTCCAACTGCGATCCAGGGTTTACGAGCTGTGCATACTAGACCGTCTTTGGATGGGTTTCTTTGTTCAAGACGTTTAATGACCTTTTTGACGTTTTCTTCGTGTTCTTTTTGGCGTTTTTCATAGGACTTCCATTCGGAATTAACGTCACCGAGGTAAGTGAGGAAGTATAAAGTGAAGGAGATTGGAAGTACAACAAATATGACGATAATCCATCTGAATTGGACGAAATAGTCCACCCAAATTTTCTTTCGTTTTGGGCGGACTAGTGGTGCCTCGAGATCCGACATTATGTGAGATGAAGATCTGTTACAGGTGTTTGGATATTATTACAATCAAACAATGTTTGTAGCACAGGTAAACAAAGCATAAAATGATTATGAAATTTGCACATATAGAACAGTAAAATCATGGCAATATGTGTTGAAGCAGTGACAGATTCCGGTGCTTTTCACACGAATGTTGTGCCATTTAAAAAGTTTCGGATCTATACCAGTTATAGTATTATCATAAATACTTATTTTTTTTTTACCGTACAAAAACGGTTCAGCATATGCATCTGCATAGTAGCCTAAACACCCTTTGGGTCCAAACCATAGTGTTCATGATCTCTTTTAGCTACTTATTTTAATATTTTCCAAGTAAATAAGTGGTTTTTTAGTGTTAAACTGTTTATTTGCTTATTTTACTTTAGATTAAGCACTTATAAGTAAGCAACTACAGCATTTATTTTTAAGCAGATAAGTAATCCCAAACTATGTTGCACGGAAACGCCGTCGGGGTGCCGTCTCCCGTACCGGAAACGTTTCGGAAACGGGAAACGGCTAGAAACGCCTGGAAACGCGCCGGAAACGTTTCCGGAAAAAAGGAAACGTTTCATGCTGACCGGAAGCGCGAGGTGTTGAGCAGGAAACGTTTGGGAGACGTTTCTAGGCCTTTTAAACGCGTTTCTGGGCCTGGTGGTGCCATATTGCAGCGACACTGTAAGCATGGTGCCATGACTGTAAAGTCTTATCGTAGAAGATGACCACGAGGAAGAAAAGAAATAGAAAAAACTAAGAAGAAAGAGAAAAGCAATATAAAAAGTTAATAGGTGTAGGCTTATTAAAAGACTTTTGCAGCTTTTCTTCCAAATTTTGTTTGCTATTCCAGTTTTCAAGACGATTTTTTTTCTTTTAAGTTATTTTAAATATATTAGAAACCAATTATATGTGAAATTTTAACATGGTAAAATTAATACTTAGTTTTACAAAATTAATACTTAGTTAAACGGAGCTAAAATTGTGAATATGTACTCTAGGCATATTATACAAAATCTCTACAGTACTTTATTAAATATGTTGGCAACTTTTATAGTTTACAAGCTACTTGTGACATTAGTCTGTTAGCAATTAATTTAAGTTTTAAAGGTTTTTATGATATATGTGATTTTACAAAAGAAATATAATTTGACTTGATAGTTGGTATGGTATAAATTAGTTTAACGGCAAGTACATCCTCATTTTTCATATAAAATTACTAAAAATAAGGTTTTGTGTTTCTTATATTATTTAACTCCTAACTTGTTTGTTCTAAAATAAAATAATGACATTTTGGTGGTAATTTGATGTTGCATGTTTGATGTTTAGTTATTTTATTAATAATTATATATAAAATTATATAAAATACACAAACGTTTCTAGCCGTACCCGTTTCTTGAATTTTGGGACATTGGCGTTTCTAAGTACCCGTTTCCGTCCCCGTCCCCGTTTCCGTATCCGTCCCCGTGCAACATAGATCCCAAACACCCCTTAATTAACCATGCTACATTATTTCACTGGCAGTCGACCCAAAATGGTAGAGGACTCGAGTTTCATTTCAATAATGAGTGTATTTACATTAAAAAAAACTATCCCGAAATGGCGAAACCCAAGGAGTTCACCTCTTTCAATTTTATTTGGTTTCATTATCAACCAATCTTAATCAGTTTGTGGTGGTTGTTGGTGTTGTAATATCTGCATTATATCTTCAATTCTTCATGTGGACCAAACAAGATTACAACCAGCACATGCAGAATAATAACACAACAATGAATGTATGAATTTAATTTTCTATTTAATACTGTAAATGAATAAATATAAAATGCAAAACAATGGACCACATAAAGACTTTGTTGTCCAATACCACATGTGTGAACAGAAACAATAATTGATTAATTATGCTAGAAAGTAATGTATTTAGTATTATATATCTTGTGCCCACAAGATGTTACTAAAAACAGCTCTTGTCCAATGGTGATAAAGAGCTAGAAATAGATTGAAAGACAACAAGTTTTATGGAAAATAGACAACCTTGTAGGGGTGTTTGAATGTGCATTATGGTGATTTTTTTTGGTAGTTATGTTTTCCAAACTTTTGACCGAGTAATCCACGAAATTTAAGTCTATCTCTTTGCTATAACTTTCGATATACCAGATTATTTTAGGGTCAATGCGGCATTTGGGATTTGCTTATTAATTATACTAATTGAAATAATTAGATACGCAGTTTGGAATTGAACAAGCGGCTCAAAAAGCTGATTACTTGGAAATGATTATTCCACTCCTAAATATTTAGATACGCAGTTTGGATAAGCGATCCGAATACCCAAATACCCAAGAAACTGTGCATTTGGTTATTGCATTTTAGTACAACACATAAGATAAGAAATATTGATTGAGAGTGTTTTGAGATTGCTTATCCAAACTCCGTATGTGATTATTTGTAACGAAATAAATAGCTTTGAACAAGCAAGCTGAAACTACCTATTACAGAAAGCAATTGAGCAGATAAACAACAACTTTGTTTAAAGGGCGTTTGAGATGGCTAATTTTAAATTTCTTAATTTTTAAGTCTCTAAAGTAATATTAATATAATTAGTAGTTTCATCTAAACACTTAACACTCTATTAGAATTCCCAAACACCCTAAAAAACATCAGACAACCACATTTTCATAGGATAGATCTACAAAGTCTTAAAGAATATTAGACATAGCACACAAATCCAAAACCCGGTATTACAAACAAACATATTTTATACTCAAAATCTACACTTGCATGGAGCATAAATCTACAAACAAACACTTACAAGAACACCACACACTATTCATGCACATAGACCTGATACCCTTAACACTTCACATGACACAAATTAACATAAAAAACCCACTTCAAAAAATGATCAAACAACATTCTTACTATAAACAATAACTTTCCATATACCAGATTATTTTAGGGTCAACAGGGCATTTGAGATTGCTTATTAATTAATTATACTAATTGAAATAATTTTAAGTAACATAATATTTTTTATTGATATTAAAATAGGATTTACATAGTGGTAGAAGGCAAACGATCAACAAGCAGCGCTGCTAGCCCTTTTTGGATTGTAAAACTAACTCTTTTAGATAAGCAGTTTGGAACAAGCAGCTCAAAAACTGATTACTTAGAAATGATTATTCCACTCCTAAATATTTAGATACGCGGTTTGGATAATCGATCCAAATACCCGAATACCCTAGAAACTGTGCATTTGGTTATTGCATTTTAGTACAACACATAAGATAAGAAGTATTGAGAGTGTTTGGGATTGTTTATCCAAACTCCGTATGTGATTATTTGTAACGAAATAAATAGCTTTGAACAAGCAAGCTGAAACTACCTTATTATATACACTAAACAATTGAGCAGATAAACAACTTTGTTTAAAGGGATGTTTGAGGTGGCTAATTTTAAATTTCTTATTTTTAAGTCTCTAAAGTAGCATATTAGTAGTTTCATCTAAACACTTAACACTCTATTAGAATTCCCAAACACCCTAAAAAACATCAGACAACCACATTTTCATAGGATAGATCTACAAAGTCTTAAAGAATATTAGACATAGCACACAAATCCAAAACCCGGTATTACAAACAAACATATTTTATACTCAAAATCTACACTTGCATGGAGCATAAATCTACAAACAAACACTTACAAGAACACCACACACTATTCATGCACATGATACAAATTAACATCAAAAACCCACTTCAAAAAATGATCAAACAACATTCTTACTATAAAGAATAAATCCCTATATTAATATTGCATGTCAAGTATTTTAATAAAGTCTACTTTATGAAATGTGCATGTGTTAGAAACTTTGATTAAAAAGCTAAGCTAGTATACTTGAATAAAAAGTTATAAGAAATAGAAGATTACCAAATAAGAGAGTGAAATGGATACAAGAACAGAACCTTAACGGGTCAGAGTGAGAGTGAGTGAGTGAAGCATGTGGATGTTGTTTGGTGAAGATGATGACTTTATTTATAGCAAAAATAAAAAAAATAAAAAAAAAATAAAAAATT
This sequence comes from Artemisia annua, assembly GCA_014162995.1. Classification (NCBI taxonomy): domain Eukaryota; kingdom Viridiplantae; phylum Streptophyta; class Magnoliopsida; order Asterales; family Asteraceae; genus Artemisia; species Artemisia annua. Next base: position 202,614 of record LBNU01032465.1, read on the forward strand.
ATAAGAATAAAGAATAGTAATTGCTACATTTATTTATTTATTTATTTTTTGCTATTTCTAGAGATAGAGAAATTTATATTTTTAGTCCCTAGACATTTGTTTTGGGTAATATATGACATTCTTAGTAGTCATTTAAGCTTTGTTTTATTGATACTGTGAGAAGTTATGATGTAAAAAAGATCTAGCTTATACTCGAGAATAAAATATATGATCATAAAGGAAAAAAGATATCGCAAATGACCATATAGGCATAACACGATTACAAGTTTACAACATAATAGAAAATGAAAGCAAAATATGAAGGACGAGCCCATCTTAGAAACATTTATAAGAAACGGCTGATTTTTTGTTACGGTATAATATTTGGATATGATCGGTCACTCAAAGGAAACTTCACTATAATTGTTTGTATTTTGTCGAATTTTTTTTACCGCAACATGGATCTGTTATAGAATTGAGGCATTTATTATATAATTGATAGTTGAAAATCAAAATGGTCGTCTTTAACAAGATTTACGATCACTAAACGGTCGTGATGAAATTGATTAACAAATTACAACCATGATTATTATTGTTTTAATGTAAAAAATCAAATAACGATTTACAACTATTGGGTCAGATTAAAACCTAATTTGCTTGGATTCAAAATTATGGTTCCAACGACAAAACACTTACAAATTCAATGAAACGAAGTTACTTATGTGATGTTTATTATATGGTTTGCTTTTGAATTTGGCATTAAAAGATTAAAAACTAGTTTTGTATGTGGAGTTCGGGTTTAAAAATGATGATAATACCCTTGAACAGAGCTTAAAAATAGGTTTGATCTAGTTTTACACGTGAGAAATGTGCTAATTTGTCGGCATTTGTGTATTTACATGTACCTGCATTGTTATTTTTTCATTCACTTTAAAGTAACTATGCTCTATCTTTATTTTTAATATTAAAATAGTAGAAAATTCATGTTCCAACTCTAAACCTAATATATAAACCAAACAAATTTTAAAACAACAATATCTTTTATCCTCACTTCTTTTCTTTCAAACCTACACTTAATCTTAAACTCACTAACAAACCAAACGAGCCGTTAGACTTATAGTTTTGTAAACTTTCAACGGTTTCCTAATTTTGAACTCTAATACGCCTTCTACTAGTTGTTCAAACTTTATATAGTTCATGTAAATTTAAAGCGGATTTCAGTATTTAAGTCTTGTTTTAAAAAAAAAAAAAAAAAAAAAAAAAAAAAAAAAAAAAAAAAAAAAAAAATTGCTCAATTGCAACTTTAGAAGTGTTTGAAATGAACTTGCTAAAAGTTGAAGGGTATAAATAACTATAAGTTACACATTTTCTAAAAAGGTATATATAGGAAAAAACGCAAAAGATAATAGAATCGCCAAGTAGCTTCGAAGTGGGTAGGCCCTCCACGTGTAATAGTATACCACTTGATGCAACAATTCTTGTTGGATTCGTAAACAACAAATATTAATTTATTTGCAACAAACAAATTAAATTTTACTATTACTCGCTTTATAATAACTATTCATTTTAATAAATTACTTTATTCGAAAACCAAAATTAATTTCTAAATCAATAAATAAAAATAAATTATCTTTAAAAAAAGGTAAAAACAACATCTTATTTATTAAATGTACTCCTTTAAATTTAAATTGTATGAAACATCTATAATTGACACTTATATTGTTAGGTGAGAACATTATACTAGTTTATTATATCTTCGAACGTACATAAATATTTCACATTTAAGTTAATTTAATTTAATAATAATTAATAATAATAATAATTGTTGTTTTTATGTGTAAAGTTAAAAGTATCCATTAATTTATAAAAATGTAACAAGATTAAATTCAAAATATGTAGCCTTTATTCTTAATTATTGGAGTAACCCGCCCAATAGAGGTTTTTTTAGCAAAAAAAGTATATTCATTGATGAATTAAAGGAAAGAGTGTTTACCTTACTTTCAAGTGATCAAATCCCTAACACTTACTATGGTTCCTCGAGTGCCGGCCGCAGAGAAGAATGCCATCAACTAAAGCGCTATTGGCCACTAACTGTTCGCTCACTGGATGCCTAGGCTCCGCGATGGTGAAAGTTTTAAATTGATCTAAAGAATTATGCAACCTGATAATTTTACAAATAAGTTTAGAAAATCAATTTCAACATTAGCAAATTTACAAAAATTTGGAGTTAATTGCATGTGTCACTATTCAATAAGGATACTAAGAGCCCGTTTGGTTTGTAAAAGGATTTGGAATCGGATTTTGATTCGATTTATAATGAAAGAAAATGAGGTAAGAGAAAAAAATAATATTTTATTAAAAAGTTTATTTTAATAGTTGATAATAATTTATTGGAAAGAAAGTGGGGTAGTTTATTTTTTAATACTCCCTTCGTCCCATATTTATAGTTCGCATTTCCTTTTCGGGTTGTCCCAAAATAATTGTCCACTTTCCTTATTAAGTAAAAACTAGAGAATCTAGTGGATGAATATTCCATTTTAGTGGTTGAAAATTAAAGTGCCCCCACTTTTATTAAACTTTGTGATTTCTCTCTCATGACAATAATTTTGGATGAAGAGAGTAATTAATTTATATATAGATTGTGGGTGATGATATAAATGTGAGGTCCATTATAAGTTTAAATTTGCCCAAGATACCTCTTGTGACATGAATCAATCCATCATTCCCCGTACTAGGGATGGCAACGGGTCGGGTTCGGGGCGGGTTTTAATGTACCCGTACCCGTACCCGTTTAGAATATCCACACCCGTACCCGCCCCATTACCCGATGGGTACCCATTTAATATTATCCATCGGTTTTTCGGGTTTCCCGCCGGGTATCGGGTATCCTCAATTGAATATTTTAGGGACAATATCTCGATTGTCAAGACTAAATCACACTAAAACCCACCGAAAAAATCAAGCAAAACATCCTAATATATTTAAAAAGTTAGAAAAATTACCGTAACAAACGATTTTACGTTTTTAAATAAATCATGTAAAACATCCAAATGTCTTAGATAATAAAGATATTTATATAAAAATTACAAATGGAATAAATTATATATAATATATATCTACTCTAATTAATCATAATAATAATAAAGCGGGTACAAATTCGGGTAAACGGGTATGGGTACGGGTACGGGTAGTCGGGGCGGGTATTACTAGAACCCGTCACCGAACCCGTACCTGGATATTTTTTTTAATCAATACTCAAACCCGCATCCAAACCCGCCAACCCACCCCCGAACCCGACCCAACCGGTTCGGGTTTCGGTTTTCCCCATCGGTTTCGGGTGCTTTTGCCATCCCTACCCCGGACCCACTTTAATTCCAAAAACTTGAACCAAACAATTAAATTTTAGAATCAAACCATTCCTTGAATCTACAACGACTTTGCTTTAATTTTCTTGACTCGGTCATACAACTCAACTTATTAATCATATATGCTCGATGACATGTTACCAAAATTTAACAAGGTTGCTTACTTCTCACATTACCATTCTTATTAAATTAGCCTTCAAGACATATTAAGAGTGTGTTTGGTTCATGCTTTTAGGTGGGTATCACCCAAAGAAAAAATGAAACCTTTGTTTGGTTGTAACTAGGGCCCACAATTTGGGAATGATGGAATAAAAATGTGATAGATTTCATTCCACCATATTTTGGTGGGTTTTCTTGATTCCATCCAATCAAATTTTTTTTTTTTATTTGATAGAATTTTTTCAACCACACATTATTTATTCTTTTTCTTATTTTATAATTTTTTCAACCACAAATTACATATAATAATATATTTTCTCTCTCCTACTTTTTTTCTCAAATCTTTCTCACATCTTTCAAACCTTTCCCAAATCCAAATCCAATTCCAATCTCACTCGCGAACCAAACGCACCCTAAATAGATAGGAAATCAATATAATGATTAACCCTAATGAAAATATTGTGAAAGAGTTAAAATCTTTTAACGACCAAGTTTATGATGTGTATGTAATATTCGAGTTCTTTACCAAAGTTTTTTTTCTTTTTTTTTGTTGTTTTCAATAACAATACTTTATGTTATTTTGGCTTACTAATTCACATGGTTATTAAAAATGTAAAATAGTTTAAAAGTAGTATGATTATCTTTTTTTATTGTTGTCTATAAGAATTTATACCATTTAAAATTTCAATAAAGCCTTTTATTTGTTCTTTAACTGTTTTTATATTATACATAGTTTAAATTATACTATCTATCATAACACAATGCACCAGAATCCCAGATTTTAGTATAATACTATTTTCCCGTTTTTTAGTATTTTCCGTTTGGGCTTGCATTTTTTCTTGGGCCTGGGTCGTATTGTAAACTTCGGCACTCTTTCTTCATTGCGAGGTTTTGGGTAGACGGTTGCATATACTATTGCACCGCCTCTCACGCATAGCCACACAAACTTATCATCTGAAAATTATATCTTCTCAAATCTTTTTCGCACCGCCTCACATCACACACATCTATAGAAAGTTATTGTCTGAAAATTTTACCTTCTCAATCTAAAATCAGCCGTAAGAAAGAAAAAAGAAAAAAAGATTCGCCAAAATTTGAAGATATGCGACAGCGAACCTGTGATGAGCAGGATGATGATGACGATTGTGACCTCATAACTTTTACGTTTCTTCACTTTCTCATCAAAGTAATTAATNTAATGACACACACATATATGTCATTAACCAATTAATTAAGTGTGTTACATGCAAACAAATAAAATCACGTGACAAGTAAGTCACTTAGTAAACTCAATTGCATTATACTATCTATCATAACACAATGGACCAGAATCCCAGATTTTAGTATAATACTATTTTCCCGTTTTTTAGTATTTTCCGTTTGGGCTTGCATTTTTTCTTGGGCCTGGGTCATATTGTAAACTTCGGCACTCTTTCTTCGTTGCGAGGTTTTGGGTAGACGGTTGCATATACTATTGCACCGCCTCTCACGCACAGCCACACAAACTTATCATCTGAAAATTATATCTTCTCAAATCTTTTTTGCACCGCCTCACATCACACACATCTATAGAAAGTTATTGTCTGAAAATTTTACCTTCTCAATCTAAAATCAGCCGTAAGAAAGAAGAAAGAAAAAAAGATTCGCCAAAATTTGAAGATATGCGACAGCGAACCTGTGATGAGCAGGATGATGATGACGATTGTGACCTCATAACTTTTACGTTTCTTCACTTTCTCATCAAAGTAATTCCTTCATAATATTGTTAACTAATTCGCAGTTGTGCATACAGGATATTGCGTTGTTAGGACTGTTGGAGTAGTCAGCGCATATCCGTGAGGAGCGGCAACAGGGATGGAGCAATGACCTGTTTATGAGGAATAAAGAAACAAATTGGTAATCAACCACAAATATTTTATTTTAGGGGTGGCGTTAATTTGTGCTTTTGGTTCTTGGTTAACGAGATAATTTTTGATTGTTAATCTAATTTTGTGTCATGTTTTTGTGATTTGTGTTTTTCTTTTAGGTCAAGATGTATGGTGTTTATGTGTAGGACGTGCTTCGCGAGTATAATGCACCTCGGGTTAGTTTTCCTCATTATGGTAAATAGTTGATTAAGATGTTTTTGCAATTTTTTTTATAAAAGCTTCGAATTGTTTTTTACAGGTGAAGAAATTGATGCTTTGAAAGGTATGTTTTCGTTAAACGCCACACCTATTAATACAACGTGTATGTTATTGACCATATTATGATTTTTTGCAGAATTCATTGGTGTTCAATTGCAAAACTAATTTGAATACAGTTAATCGTGATGCTAAAGAAAGGTATTGATCTCATTTTATCATTTAGTAGAATACGTTTGGTTATTTAACTGGACAATGGGTTTATCAATATTGCTTGAAACCAATGTAGGAGACATAGGAGATAGGACTATGGGAAACTGGTCAGATGGGAAAAATTGGTTCTTTGAGATCTCAAAGGTTTGGAACGTTAACATCTGCAGGTAAGTAATGGTATTTGGCTTTTCGAATTGTTATTTGGTACCTTGCTACTGATTTGAACTGTTAGATTAGGATCGTCACTTATAGGATGGCCTAGGATGGCCTAGAATTGGTAGGTTTTGTTAGCCTGATCACCTTTTTTTTTTCTTCAATTACTAACATGGTTAATGCGCTTTTTAGGATTGCATTTTTAGCTCTGATTATGTATTTATACGCTGCAGGGTAAAGAATCTAAGGAAGGCCTCCACGTCTATAAAGCGTTACTTAAGCTCCAAGTACAGTGCATACTCTCAAAGGCACTTTACGTAATAAAATACTCTACTCTTCGCTTGCTTATTTTGTGAAAAGAAAACCAACGATTAAAAGGAAATTAGAAATGAAGTAAATTTATCTATAATGGTTGGAAATTTAAAGCCTACTTTCTTGCGCGTGCACCTGCTTATGGGGATACATGGTTGGAAATTTTGTATGCAAACTTTACGACTTTGGTTGTTGCATGTTTTCGAATGGTAGCCTGATCTCTGTTGGTTTTGTAACGGCTAGATTTTTGTTTTTGCAGCCCTGAAATAGGAAAGGAGAAGGTAGGACAGTTTGGAGTAAGCTCGGGCAGTGAGTCGTATAGCGGATGCAATTGCATGAACGACTTGATCGACAAAGGGAGGGTTGTAAAATGAAGCCACCGCGCATAGTAAGTGCATTTTGATTTACTATTTTTGAATAGCTTTAAAAGAAGCATGTTAAATGGTAGGTATAACAAGGGGAAATAATTATATACCATTTGGAAAGAAATTAAAACAATAGCAACTTTTCTCTCCTTATAAATTCGGAAGTAACTTGCTCATGAGTTTGTACAGCAGTTCACAAAGAACTGTTTAGTTTGCAGCTAAAGACGCACAAGGAAGTGGACCTCATGCTAAAAAGCAAAAAAACGCCTAGCACCATAGTCAGAACAGCTGCAGTTTTGGAAATCATGGGTATACAATCTGTATAATGCGAACACATAAAAGTGCCGTGTTGTAAGCTGTGAAGCATGTTTGACGGCATTAGGCTTAAAACACGCATCTTTTTGTAAACAACAAATGGCTGTAATGAAACTATCCGCTTTGGTATGCGCAATGCAAGGCTTATTCAGTACGACAATTTAACTAAAGTATTGTAAAGTCACAAGCAGTAGCCTAATGTACAGTAAGTAGCATGTATCTAGGATCCATATTAGTCCCTGCGAAATTGCAAGTCTAAAGCCGATAGGCCAGGCACTTGCAATCTTTTAGGATCGATATGCAGGTGTCGCATTAGCGTACCAGCCCGTAAAATTGCAAGTCCAAAGCCGGTAGGCCAAACGCTTCCAATGTTTTGTAAACATGCTTCTAGCAATGTGTATCCAGTTTTGTGTCTTTGATACTTGCTACTGAAACAAACATGCACACAGGTTTATCAAAAAGGTTTAGATGCCCCCGCCGCAACGCGGCGGGTTTCTTCTCCTTGTTTACTTCAAACACGTCCACATCTAAATCTTGACATATTTTCATATTTAGTTCGGACATATAAGCGGACGGGGTTACTGATATTTCAACAGAACCAAAGTTATAAATTATTAGCCGTAATAAAATATCAGTTCAAAACTTTACCATCATCGTTAAAAATCACCTCATAAATTCCCTAATGTTCACACAAAATAGTTAAGTATGCGCGTGTACCGATGTTAAATCTTACACGAGTGTAGGCAATTATTTTATAACGGGCTTTGTAAGTATTATAAGATTTATGTCACATATTTGCCTTAAAATACATCAAGTAAATATCAAGTTATAAGTTGTTTAACTTGCAACAAATTAGATAAATGTTTTGGTTTCATGTATCTTCCATCTAATAATCAAAATTGCAAAATGAACATAGCAAGACATATGCTAAATCATGACCAAACCGCATAGAACATATATCATAGGCATAAAAATCGATCTCAAACATGTAAACGGCAAGTTATATATCATCACTCTTATGTAGACATAAACCTTAGTTTTTTATTTTTTTTTAGTAATGATCAAATAAGATTACAGAAAACGTAACATAGCATATAAGTACCGGAGTTTCGATTTCTATTCAGTAATATTCACAATTAAAAATCAAAACTAAATGCTCGTGTTTTAATGGTAATCAACTGTGATTAAATTAATAGAACATGACACGGGCAAAAATCATTAGCAATCATCATCAAAATATCTATTTTGTGCATAGAAATGTGGCTCAATACCCTTTTTATGATACTCATCATAAAAGAAAAAATAATAATATGTATCTCCTAAATATTACAAAAGAAGTATGTATATAACCAAGATAACAGTTACTCAATTTGAAACTATGCAATTTTAGTTGGCTTAATGTAATCTTTCATTGGTTGTGTTTATAAACCACAAGGCAGTTTATGAAAGGTATAACTTAACATGAATCATTGATCCTTTATCTTACAATGTTTAAAATCTATGATAAGGATGTCACAAAAATATATCACTCGATATATAGGAGCTACATGCAGATTTAATTTGGAGATACGTATTACTCATCGTTAACGCAAATCCGATATTTAAATTTTATAATAAGATCACAACTAAAGAAAACATATATATCTCACAAAATCACGAATACTTTTTCATTACAAAATAGTTCTCTTAATTAGGATCTACCAAAAAGAATAATATTTTGAGGTTCATTAGCAATGTAACTTTATACAAACTACATCCTCAAAATATAAGTATACTATAAACAATGTATAAAGTAAACCTCATAAAGAAGAAACCGTACATACGTGTTTCATTAACCTTTCTTTTTAACTATAAGATTTTATCTCATACCGATGTCTAAACTCACATAAAACTATAAGATATAGCACATGGTGTTCATCACCAAAGAAAAACGAATTTAACATTTAATTTCCTATAAAATTCAATCAATTGTTTATATGTTATTATATGTACTGCTTACATCAAGATATCTATCATATTGCATACTGATATATAATTATTAATCAAATAGGAAGATGAGAATGGTTACCTTAGCCGTGATATCAAAGTACTAATAATCGTGAACCAAAAACTTCCTCCATCTATGCTTTAGATTCGGTGAAATTTTAAATCACTTTAGAGCGTGCTGATAACGTGTTGTGAAACTAATAATAAAGAAGAGAACGAGGAACAAGAATAAAGATCAAAACAGAAGAATTGTATTATTCATCTCTCTATGGAGGTATGTATATATAGTTACAAGGTGGAGTATTCCACAAGATACAATACACTAATTAAGGTAACTACTAACATTAAAAGATATGGACATCCATTCTATATTTATCTGTAACAATTCTCGAAATTTTGTAGTTTTGTATCTTTGTAAAACCACAAATTATTTATGTGTGAACCTTATTGCACCCTTAGGGACTAAGATTGTAAATATATGCTAGGGTTGGAAGTGTAGTTTACCAAATCTTTTAGTATTTCGTTCTCGAAGCAAATTTAGGTGTCGGAATGACTTCCCGTGACATTTTTATTAATTCCATCGAAAAATTTTATTTCAGGGTACCCGCCGCTGCAACGCGCGGGTACCCTGCTATATGATGAAAGAATGAATGAGGCATACTTTTATACTTGGAATTCTTGATACTTCTTCCTAGCTCTTGCAACCAGATACTTCAAGTTTGAACACTTTAAGTCCTTGATCTTCCAGAAATCTTACATCCAGACCCCTCACGTTACCAACTCCATACATTTTTTTTGGATGTGTGTTCTCTCAACATTTAATGTTCTACACGCTTATTATTATTTTTTTTTAAGGAAAACAAAAGCAGTTACCAATCACACATTTAATGCCATTAAACGCAAGATATTTTTGTTAGAATAAAGATCATTTGAGGATAAAATTTTTTTTACGTACCAAAGGACTAATCTGCACACTCCATCTTTATTTGATCTAATGGATGAGATTAATCCAAACAATTTAAAGAACCCACTTTCATCTTTTTTTTTTACAAATATTAATATCTTTCAAACCGTTAATCGTTAAGTGGAAAAAAATATACCGTTACGACGAGCATTTAATTATCTTTCTATAGATAGGCACATTGTTATATTTTCGACAATTTTTTTTTCCTCGTTTTTTTCACATTTTTTTTCGTGGCCGAAAAATTCGCATGTGATATATCACATGTGATATTACATATCACATGTGATATTACAATAATATCACATGTGATATTACATATCACATGTATTTTTTCGGCCACGAAAAAAAAACGTGAAAAAAATGAATTTTTTTTTGCCGAAAGTATATCAAAGTGTCCGTCTATAGAAAGAAAATTAAATGCTCGTCGCGATGGTGTAATTATTTTCGCTTAACAATTAACGGTTTAAGAGATATTTAAATTATAAAAAATGTGTGAAATATTAAAATACTTTTAATCTCAACTATTGATTTCTTTTTAGATGGATGGTGAGGATGCCCTTGATAAGTAAAAAAAGTTTGGTATGTAAAATAGCTCTCATTTTTTGTTAAGTCATCAATAATTTCCAAAATCCGATGGAAAGCTATTATTGATTTGATAACATAATTCAAAACCCCGAGCTCTCTTATATATACAAATAACTCTCGCCAAAATTTTAAAAATATTTGTTTAAACAATCAGTAACGTAACATTCACATACTTTCTAAAAGTACACATGCAGAAATAAAGCAAAATTAAATCTTCCTAGTTTGTTGTATTCAATTTTTACCCCAACATGCATGATGAGGATACAGCTATCTTTCTGCTTTCACGTGGCTAACTTACTTTAAAAATTTCTATTTCATAAAATCGGCAAAATGAAAGAGATGATATTATTGTTGTTTCTTTGAAATAGAAATAAGCTAGCATCCACAAATTAGATCACAATAAGCATAGTTGCATGGATATGCATGTGTAATCATAATTTTCATTTGATAGCATCTTTATTAGATACATCTCTCATCTACAGCGTACAATGATTAGACACTAGTAATGAAACGCGCGTGCACTAAGAGATCGAGTCTTCATGCAAGATTAGTAACTTGCCAATATATCTCATGCACGTTTAATGTTTTCATATTTTTAGTTCGCACGTTTAGTTAGTTGATTAGTTCCATGCATGTTTTCTATTTTGTAGTAGTAGGCTAGCAGTGGGTAGTTGTTTAGAACCGGCCGTTGTATTTCCCTTGTATTATAAATTGTAATGAATTGTATCAGTAAAAGCTTATGAAATGAATGAAAAAGAAACTTAGTTTCAAGTCTTTTCTCTCTATTGTTATTGGAGACTTGCCCCCTCGAAGGGCCTTATCATCTCATCTCTTAATCTATTTCTTGGGAGATTGACCATCTCAAATCGGTCTCTTAACAATGGTGCTTTCATCGACTTGAATTTAACACAACCACCTGTAACACAAGGTAAAAGTGTAGGTGTGTCGATGTGTGAATTTAACACAACCACCTGTAACACAAGGTAAAAGTGTAGGTGTGTCGATGTGTGACAACTCTTTGGAGGAAGCGCAAAGGCTGCTGGATTTCCTACCGTTATAACTTAGAATCATAAGTTAATTGTTGTTGCAAATTTTTGGTATATTATATAGATATAGAACTAAAAAACAAAGCTTATCGGTAGAGTCTCAATCCTTTTCATCGGTTCAATCGAATGTATAAATAAAGTTGGAAAAATCTAAATATCATGCAACATTGCATATTAACTATAATAAAAAGTACACGTATGTATAGAACCGGTTCGATCCGGCGGTTCAACCGGTTGAACCGGTGACCCTGTGAACCGGCGACTAAATAAAAAAACCGGGTTTTAAAACATTGGCCATTCTTTCTGTTATCAAATTAGACCATGAGAGTTCAAGTTGTTAAAAGCAGAATTTACTCATTATAGTGGAAAAGAGGGAATGCTAAATATTGCCATTTCATGTCAAATATATTTTGAGAAACTATATACAAATCATTTGTGAATGTTTAAGCCCTTTTAAGTGACATAAAGAATGTTGTTCCTCAATTGTGAACTTGATTACACTTGGATGCTTTTTATGCAATGTTCTTTAAAAAAAAACCTACTCCTTATTATGTAAAAATGAACAAATGATTGCAGTGATGTATCACGATCTTTGTTGGCTCGGAGTGGAAAGTAATACATACCTACTAATCTAATATTACTGAAGTATCTAAATATTGCCACATCGATACCCTCTTTTGCAAGAATTCCTCTACAATTTTCTACTTGGATGGATCCCCTGCATTAGAGCGTCAGGTATCGTGGTGCCGTCGTTTTGGTGCCGTGGGGAAAAGTTGCTGCCACGTCAGCAAAAAGCTCCACGGCACCAAAAATCCCACGGCACCACATTCTGGCTGTATACGTTGGCACCAGAAATTCTGGTGCCGTCGAGCTTTTTTTTTTTTTTTTTTTTTTTTTTTTTTTTTTTTTTTTTTTTTTTTTTTTTTTTTTNAATACATACCTACTAATCTACTATTACTGAAGTATCTAAATATTGCCACATCGATACCCTCTTTTGCAAGAATTCCTCTACAATTTTCTACTTGGATGGATCCCCTGCATTACAGAATTGGATATAACAAAAATATTTGCAATTGGATTGAAGTGTAGAATTACACGAAACAGTTCAAAGTATATGAAACCATATGATATTACTGCCATAAACTATTGTAGGGAGTAGAGACATTATAGGACGCCATTTAGCTATAACACTGAAATTTGACCAAAAAACACTACCTAAAATTCATGCTTATAAGAACAAAAATAAAGAATAATGAGAGATAAAATCATACTTTCTTTTTCAATAGATATTCAAAAGAAGTAAAGAACCACAAATGTTTTAGAAATCTGAAAGGCTGATTTTAGTTTCGGAACAACAGGGAAAAAATGTGCCTTAATACCATAGATGAATTGAAATACTCCTTTGCACCAAACAATATTTCCGAGTAGAGAATCGGCACACTGATCAAAACATTTGGATGACCGAACAGATTTGCATAACTAAAGTTAAAAAGAGAACCTACCTCAGGTGTTCGTAGTCTCCTACGTATGTAATAAATTATCATCAATATCAACAAAGACAGTAGCCTATATTAAAAGTCATGGCGTTTCCGTTCATTAAGGATGGTGATCTAAACTAAACTTATGTTTAGGAAGAAGTTTTGAGTTTCTTAAAATCTCAAGTAAGCAATAGTAAATAACTGAGCCACAGAAGGACGAGAAACAATCACCTATATCATGAAGGAGTGCAGCAAGTTCAACCTGCAACAGCAGTAAGATAGTCGTCATAAAATGTCACTTTATAGTCAAGCAACTTAAACTATAAATGGTAAACAAAATTAGATTACGATTGTTATCTACTAAACAGCCGATCGAATGTTTATGTAAATAAAGATAAACTGCGCATGCTCAACCTCTAAAAGACTAAAACAAATAAAAAAAAGTCTTTACATTTTCTTGCATCTTACACAAAAGTAGATCTGAAAGTGAATTAGCTTTCTAACCATTGTACTCGTAAGAATTTTTCACACCAGCTATAACTACAAGTATGGTCCGGGACTGTATGGAAATTGTTTATCTGCTTATTGCATTTTTATACACCACATTGCTTATGATTATCTATTCATCTTCTTAGTTGAGTGTGAAATAAGCAGTTTGGCAGTTGCTTATACTCAGAACTGTATTATCAATTAGAAGTTGTTTAGGAGTTTATTTTTAGGCAGATACAAACACCATTTTCTCAACTGATAGCTTATTCTATGTTAACAACAACTATACTTTTATTTAATATGATAATAATTACTTTATCAAGTCTATAAACAGATTACAATAAGCATCAATATTAACAATCATTAAGCAATAAAAATGATAGTGTGTGTCAAAACACATACAACTTGGAGTAATGAATCGGGGAGGTTTTCTCCGTGAGATCATCTCCTACTCTATTCGCTCTGCATTTTTTACTGTTTCACTTTTCATCGCCATTCTCTTTTTTACTTTTTACTTTTTTTCTGCTCCACAAAAATCTTGGAAATGAATAGGAAATAGCGATATCTTTTTATATAATAAAACAAAACCGAACTTTCGTTTTTCATTAAAAAAAAAAAAAGGGTTTTGCTAATCTCTGCCCACTGGGCAAAGGATTAGCTATATATATAAAGAATGTTGGAGTTAATTAATATCAAAATGATGATCAATTACAGCAATTTTAGAGATGAATAAATGTTCATTAAATGCATTTTTTGAGTTAAAAGGAAATTTTGTCTTCATCAATTGCGCTTAATCCTTTGCCCAGTGGGCAGAGATTAGCAAAACACATAAAAATATATCATTCAAAAATTTTAAAACAAAACCTGCGCGTGCGCGGGCATTATAACTAGTTTATACACTACATTATTGATAAAACCTACATTACACATATCAATAAACCCTAATGAGCCCAAATCGGGCTTGGGCCATCTAATCTATTGTGAGTATTGTCGATCAATACGCACTTTGGCGTCCGTAATCTTAGTTATGGACTATATACATATAAAATTCTACATGGTATACATACTCCAAAAGGTTTGATGCCGCGAGAGACCCGTACTTTATGTATCTTTTTTATGTGTTGATCGACTCTTCCCTTAATAACCTAATATGAGGTATTGTATACAAGTTCCGATGACATTTATCAATAGTTAGAGCACACGTTGCAGTGGTTGTATAGCATGTTATAGGTGCCAATTCGCACCTATGGCGTCCCTATATGGCATGTTATATTGCACCACGCCGTTGTGTTATAGTTGACATAGCCACCCCATTCACATTTGTTATGCTTTTTTTTTTTTTTTTTTTTTTTTT